>CM032634.1:12553189-12648118 GCA_019097785.1 Fraxinus excelsior | reverse complement strand
TGTCGAAAACTAGTATCATTGTCTCTGGCAGATAACAATTTTGCTGGTGAGATTCCGGAATCTCTTGCCAGACTTCCAGTGTTAACTTACCTTGATCTTTCTCAGAATAATCTCACTGGTTCGATTCCAGATGAGCTTCAAAACCTGAAACTTGCTCTCTTCAATGTTTCTTTCAATCAGCTCTCGGGTCGAGTTCCATTCTCACTGATATCTGGCCTCCCTGCTTCATTTTTGCAAGGGAATCCTGGGTTATGTGGCCCCGGTATGACTAATCCTTGTTCGGGTGACAAGTCAATGAGCAAAACATCAAATCTTGCTAAAGTAACCTGTGCCTTAGTTTCTATAGCTTTAGTTTTCGCG
Organism: Fraxinus excelsior; assembly: GCA_019097785.1. Taxonomy (NCBI): domain Eukaryota; kingdom Viridiplantae; phylum Streptophyta; class Magnoliopsida; order Lamiales; family Oleaceae; genus Fraxinus; species Fraxinus excelsior. Next base: position 12,647,758 of record CM032634.1, on the reverse strand, counting down.
CTAGTGATTGTTGCTTTTGGATTTTACCTTATGCGTCGCTCTTACAATCGGAAATCTCAACTGAGTAGTTGGAGATCGGTCTTCTTTTATCCTCTTCGAGTCACTGAGCATGATTTGATTATGGCGATGGATGAAAAGAATGCCAGAGGATATGGTAGTGTTTTTGGAAGTGTTTATATAGTGAATTTACCAAGTGGTGAACTAGTTGCCGTGAAGAAGATAACGAACTTTAGCAACCAGTCTTCGAAATCTTTGAAAACTGAGATCAAAACTATAGCAAAGATCAGACATAAGAATGTTATTAAAATTCTGGGCTTCTGTCATTCAGACGATTCCATGTTTTTGATATATGAATACTTACCAAACGGAAGCCTTGGGGATCTTATCAACAAACCAGACTTCAATTTGCAATGGACATTTAGATTAAAGATTGCCATTGGTATTGCTCAAGGGCTGGCCTATCTTCACAAGGATTATCTTCCACATTTACTTCACAGAAATGTGAAGTCGACGAATATTCTTTTGGATGCCGATCTTCAACCAAAGCTCACTGATATTGCTTTAGATCGGATAGTTGGAGAAAATGCATTTCAGTCAACCATGGCCTCAGAATGTGCATCTTCTTGTTATTTGGCACCAGGTATTGAAGTGTTACAGAACATGATCTTCTATTCTTATGAATGTCAATACATTTTCTATATGCTGTTTTCATGGAATTGCAGATGAACCGGTCACATTCAGATAAACCCATTATGTTCTTTCATCACTTGTCATTGATTCATAGTTTATTGTTTTCTTAGTACTATCTTTACCTAGTGGGATGTTATTGCTGATGGCTATAATGTTAAATTCTAAAATTGTCTTTTTGATGCTCGGATTTAAAAATTCCTCATTTGATACTTGTTTCATTGCTGCAGAATATGGTTACACGAAAAAAGCCACAGAAAAAAACGACGCGTATGGATTTGGTGTCATCTTGTTAGAGCTCATAACAGGCCGGAAAGCAGAACAAAAAGGAGAAGAATCAGGGGAGTCTCTTGACGTTGTGAAGTGGGTAAGACGAAAGATTAACATCACTGACGGGGCCATGAAAGTTCTGGACCCAAAGATTTCGAGTTCCTCCCAACAACAAATGCTGGGAGTTCTCGAGATTGCTCTGCGTTGCACAGCTGTGATACCAGAAAAACGACCATCAATGTCTGAGGTTGCAAAAGTACTCGAGACTATCGAATCAAGAGCCAGTTTATCCAATCCAGAGTTTTCAGGTCCTCTCTAAGCGTTACACCAATTTACTATTATGATTGTAAATCTTCCCTAACTTCAAATGCCTCCTTTGAAGTGAATCCTGTTTTGAATGGTCATGTTCTGTAGTGTGATGTATGGAGTATTCACTTCCTGGTTTTGTCACTGTATTATATTCGTTTTGTGCTACTTAGATCTGCGATTATGTTTACTGTTTTTGCCGTTCATGCGTGTCATACATATCAAAGTTTTGTTAGTCTTGAATTTTCTGCATTTTTCTTAATAAGAACTTCCATATTATCCATTGATAGAGGAAAAAATAAAAAAACAAGAAACGAGCATTTTGTTTTAGTGTGATTAAAACAACACGAAACTATCGACCGACCATGAGAATATAATTTTAAAATTCTAGAACTGTAATCAAATTTATAACTAATTGAAAGTCAGATAGTGAAACACACTGAATAAATTATCAGTGTGAGCACAAAACAAGACAAGAAAGTCTAATATCAGTCCTAACATTTAAATGAGAAGAACTTAACAAAAAACCAAATATTGACCCAACTATTAACTGCTAGGACTGCTGGTGCAAACTTCTACTAACTCTGCTACATCATCATCAATTTCTTTATCTCCGTTTTCACTTTCATTTCATCAGCTTTTTTCCTTACAAACTCTCCACTTTTTTCCATCACAACTTGCTTAATAACTTCTGCTACTCTCTCTCTCTCTGTGAAGCTGTCCCTTCGAGTCCCTCACCACCTCCACACCAACACCAATATCTTCAACAAATCTGGTATTGATAGGCTGGTCATGATGCATAGGCACTGCAATAATAGGAATGCCAAAATGCACTCTCTCCAAAACTGAGTTCCATCCACACTGACTTAAAAATCCCCCATTATTTTCATGTCCTAGAATATTCAACTGCGGGGCCCATCCCTCTACCACCAATGCTCTCTCGCTAACTCTTTCAAGATACCCTTTTGGGAGTGTCTCCTCGAGTTTACGTTCCACACCTTTAGGAAACCTCACAACCCAGATGAAGTTAATGTTGCTTAGTTCTAAACCTCGAGCAATTTCTTCAGTGCCTTCTTCGGAAAGAAAATATTCACTACCAAAGGAAACAAAAACAGTGGATTTCATTTCTTTTTTGTTGTATGATCTCGGAATTCTCATCATCAGGGCCCGGTTTTTGAACCAACGAGCCAACTAGTACAAACTTCTTTCCAACTAATTCAGTTACATAATCAATGTACTTCGCCTCAGTCTTTCTAGAACCCTTTATCAGAACAATTTTACAAGACCTCGCAACACACTCCGAAGCACGATCTTTTTCTCGTGGATCCGATGCACAAGCTAGCAATTTATTCAAAAGCTTACTCTCATAATCACGAAAAATAAATCTTCGGAAAGGGGAATTCGATACCTGGCCTTTTGAAATAATGAAATAGACGTCATCGTGGAACTGCTGGGATATTTTTGACAGAGGCAGCAAGTGGTGCCTGAGGCTGGAGGAAATCATAGATTAGCAAGTGAGGCTTTATCGATGATAATATATTGGCAAATTCGGGTTCTGCCATGTCAAAGGCCTCTTTTAAGGTCGGCATGAGGTCGAGCGGGAGGCCATTGGTGGTGTGCAAGTGAGGAGGAAGGCCTGGCAAGGTTGGCAAATGGAGTGAGACTAACAGTATCGACTGTGCAAATTTTTCGTTGATTTTTTGCTTGATGCAAACGAGATTAGCGGGGGTTGAACACAAGTATATGATGAAATTTCTAGTGGTGAGTTTCTTGGCCAATTCTAGGTAGGGTGTTATGTGACCATACCCCAATGTGATATATGCTTAGTTGTATATAAAATTTGAATGTACTTATTGAACATGAACAAAATTTTAATTTGTAACTTATTTGACCGGTATGTACTTCTTACGTAATTCCAAAAATACGGTTCATTATGTTTTTACGTCTACTATTAGAATTTGATTTTCCTGAAAATTCCATAGAATATAAAGGATTCCAGTTTCTATATTAATAGGATACTAATATAAATATTAGTAGGTTAAGATTAAGAAAAAAAAATCACGGTCCAGTTAAGTAAAGAAAAAGAACACTATATAATTATATGATTATATTTTCTATATCGCCGAGCTCTTAAGAAATGGAGAGCTTTATTGCAGAGGAAGGAAGGGAATAAAATGGGGAACTGCAATATTAATCAAAGAAATATTATAAGAACTAATTCAACATTAGGCAAGAAAATCGATATACTTTGAGCATTATGAATATTTTACCAGATCCATTCCAGGTCATTTTGGGCTTAAGGAGTTGCCAAGCCACAATCCACAGGATTAAGAATAAGTTCCAAATATTGACCGTTAAGAGGTACTTATTCGCTAACAAGTAAAAAATAAATGAAAAAACGATACAATTAACCATGTATGGACTCAAGTATACAAAATAGGATAATGAGTATAGTTTTCTGTATAATGCTGTTTTGTTTTTCATATTTACCGTGCTTTAAATACAAAATGCATCAAAGTAACTACACCGCTCTCGCAACTATTAACCTTATGTTGCCATCCAGACCTCACGAAGGAGTTTGTACCTAGCATTGGCACCAATATTTTCTGATTGATCATGGTGATTTTCATTTCCATTCGATAAAGTAGTTGGAGATGACGGCATTTTGATGATAACAGATGTTAGACAAGACTCCAATTCGTCAAGTTCTTCATCACTTGTGTATCCCTTCCTCTGTATAAAAGATGCCCTTGGGGACAACTGAAATATTCCTCCACCCTCGCCAATTTTTTCTGCAACATCGAAAGAGGAAGGTGGTGTGTACACCACGGGAGCAGCAGTGTAAGGGAAGCTGCTGCCGGATTCTCCTGACAATCTCCGTTCTATAATACACTGCAAATAGAAAATGGAAGAGGAATATTCAAATAAATTTGAGAATGGCTAAACGAATCTCTTTCTTCACTCTGTTTTATCCTTAGCAACCACTAGTCATGATAGTTTTGGTCTACCCCTCCCTCACTTGTTTTACCGGGATCATGTCACTCTTATAAACAGGGTCTTTTTCTCAGGTCTAGCAAGTCCTTTCCTTAATTTATTCTCAATTTGTGCCGCCTCCACTTATTTCTTATAATCTCATTTCTGCTACATTCATTTTTAAGGTATATTGATAGAGAGAAGCCACAAGTTTTAAGTCTCGATACTACTGGTTTATAGAAATTTAATGTAGAACTATATATTAATTCGGCCTGATGTTGCCTCTAATAGCTTAAACTCTTGGATTAAATAGCTCAAACACATTTCAATAATTAACTATTTTCGGAGAACAAGTAATTCTTAAGGCTTCTAGTTATATCTCAAGCATTGAATTATTTACCATAATGTACACAACTATTTAGAAAGTATACATTTTAGACTGATATTCCAACTTCTTTCAAAAATAACTCTTTTTTATTGTTTGGTCTGTAATAATTGAATCCCACGTACCTCAGCATTAAGTGCCTCTAACACAGCACCAGGGACAGGATCAGGGCAGAACTCATCTGGAGTGAAGTTGCATAATATTCGCTTAACTAACGAAAGACTGATTGATGGACACACCTGTAGACAAAGATGTACATGAATATGTGGTCCATAAAGAAGAAACGAAGCACTTCAGCAAAACATAGATTAAAAAAAAAATGTGTCATATAGTGGACCTCCATTCTGATTGATCGATCCATAAGCATGTCTTTTGGGAGCATTAGAAGATCACTCAAGGCGTTTAGAAGAGAGAAGCATTCAGGTTCATCACTACCCCTCCTGTCATCATCCTCACTGCTGTTCTTCCCATCTAGCACAGAACCATCAGCATCCATGCCAAGCGAATTTGTCAACCATCTTGCCCAATTGCCAACCTAAAAGGTTTAGCTGGTTATACTTATCATTATTGAGGATGAAATAATAATGTGTGACGATTATAGGTCTTGGACAGGAATATACAGCAAGAATTTTTAATAAATTCTGGATAACCCCAAAAATGTTAGCAACATAATCGACAAGGTGCACAGAGCCTCCCACAATTTGGTCATATAATAACGATGGCATTTGAATGGTAAATTCGATATTGCAGTTGACTTATGACGCGCACTGCTTTTCAGGGAAAAACAAAAACTTGCACGCCATGCAAACGAGTTCTCTTGAGCAGGCTGGATGAATCTTACAAATTAGGTCCATGTACTTACAGAATTTTTAAGCTGTGCACCAGACCCAAAACTCAAGTCTCCAGCAGGGATAGGCAAAACCTTGGAGTCAACTATAGGATCGGAGATAGGATCAGTTGGGATCTCTTGGGCGGACTCACGGAGAATGGCATTGAACATGGCTACGTCTAGCCTCCCAACACATTGTTCCATCACCTATTAGAGATAATAAATGTAGAGATATGTCAGATGCAGCTGCAATATATATTCAAGTGCTCCTATGTTGAGCTTTTCAATATCAAATTTCATTTTACATGCTAACAATCCCCCACACAAAAACACACACGCAGAGGACGGAGATAGAGAGAAGAAAGAGTAAGTGAGAGAGGAGGCTACAAGTGATCAATAATGACATCAAACTTACAAACCTTCCTTGCCAAAACAGGCAAGCAACCACATTCATGCCCCCCTGATCGAATAGGACAAAGTCTTTTGAAAGCATCATGAAATGCATTTCTCCACAGGTTAATAGAAAAGTTGCCTTGCTGCTGGTCACCTAAGGCCGGCCCATGTAACCTACCAACTGCTTTGTTTGTTGTGGAGTAGTCAGTGGGAGATTGCATATTAGGAGTCAGAGTCTGAAGCCAAAAGAAATTAGTGTCAAGAGGATGAGCATATAGCTGTTTCCAATGACAAGTTTAAAACATTTTGCAAGCTGTATACATGACCACGAGTAGCATAGCAATATTTATAAATACAATCCGATATGAAAGTCAAGGTGTGATGCTTCGTTCTAGTACATTACAAATATGTCTACAGTTCAACACGAGACTAATACAAGTAACTGCATATCCTTGTGCATCAAATATATACAATAAAATGATCATATGTACAAATTACCTGCCACCATATTGACTCAACTATCCTTGAGAATATCCAGGACTCGACTTTCTCCAGGGCAGCAGTAAGGGTTCTTGTTTCTTGCCAATCATCAACAAACTGTAGGAAACCCTGCTTACTGGGATGTCTACTTCCAGAGTTATTTTTCCAGATGAAAGATGGAGACTTTGGATCGCTTTTCTTTCCTCCTTCATTTGGCTCGACCATCTTTGTAAGGGAACTGGAAAGACATGAACTCCCAAATGTTTGAGATAAAATTTCTCTTAGAGCAACAGTGTTTGACAACCAAAATGTTAACCTAGTACAAATTGTAGGAAAATATAGTAGTCAGCCTGCAATAAATTTCCCAACTTGTCAAATAAAAGAAGCTTCTAATACACACCTTGAAACATCGTTGCCACATGACTTGGCAACTAAAACAAGCCCAGATACCGTGTTTCTAGCAATGGTAGCTCGCTTTACTTGAGACCAATACTTGCATGCATGGATATAGAGTCTAGAAAGGCGCCTTGCAGGTGTGTGCACCTTGTGTGCAGAGTTACTATGTTCAGGTGCAACAGAATAGAGAGAAATTTCTAGGACAGCAACCTCTTTCAGTTCCTCTTCCAGTTTCTCAATCCTATTCTCCATTTCCTCAATCTTCTGATCTACAGCTGCCCTGTATTCATTCTCACCATTTTCCTCGTTACTAACTAGTTCGTCATCACTGCAGACACTATGAGCACCATTTGAAACCTCATTCAAGATATCTTCTTCCATTACCTCCTCAAGAGCTTTGTCGTCAACTCTTCCAGAGATCTCTGATAAAGGTTTTGGATGGACTTTCATAGTTCTTGAGTTATCAGTTGAATTTTTTATTGTCGACTTAGAAGGCCCTTTGTTGGGTTTTGTGGCTTTCTTTGGTGACGCTTTTGAAGCTTTGATCTGTAAACTATTTGTTTTTTGGTTAAATTTCACCCTTGGTGCATGAGAACTGTCAGAGGATTCATTTTTTGCAAGCTTTTCGGGAACTCTTAAAGCCTTTTCTAGCTTCTCATCAGCCATTAGTGGATCCCCTCGAGATGAAACTGAATCACTGTTTGTCCCAGGATCAGATTCTTCTGCAGTCCTCTCCCTAGGTTCACTATCCAAATCACTAGAATGATCATTCAATTTTTCGATTTCTTTCTCAACCATTTTAAGTGTTTTTGAATTGTCTAATGCTTCCTCAGACCTGTAGACATCATCCACATAATCTATAACCATATTGTTATAAACTTCAGAGGATTCTGATCCCATGTTTGAATCACTTACTAATATATTGGACTTTTGTTTACCGGCTGAAGCTTTAACATCAATCTCTTCCACCTTCAAGTTTTTCCCACAATTTTCGGACTTCGAAGGACGTTTTCCTTGTTTATTGTTTGAACTCCTCTTCTTGTCAGTCTCCTTCATGTTTAATTTCTTTTCCCTTCATTCACTACATTTTCAGAGAGGCTAAATTAGTGAGAAAAGCACAAATGACAACCACATAAATCTATAACAAGACTGCACCTAATATCCATGAAGTCAGAAGTCATACTTCCATTCTCAACTACTCAATTATCAGATGTGGAATAGGATTAAGAACTCAATTGCCTTAAGGTTAGCCTTAAATGCGCTGCATAAATTGCAGAGGGCAGGCTTCCACTGAGTAAAATAGGAACTACAGGTAAGGCCAATGATAATACTGCGGTATACACGCTGAATCACAAACAGAAAGTATTTTACTGGAATATGAGTAAGGTGGTACAATGAGATAGCACGATTTAATAAATCATATACAATCTCATAACAGCAACTCAGAAAATGAGCAAAGGAACTTATCCTTAATCCCGCAAAGAAAGAAAGAAAAGAAAAGAAAAATGTTCATTGAGAGCCTACCATTTGAGCTCGTTCACCCCCTTACTTGTGTTCCGCCAAGAGGATATCATAATCCAGTTTTCATTTTCACCAGAGTCTTACATCAATTCAGGATAAGCTCGGATTAACATTATGCATTTAGTGATTTCATTATCAACTCTTATTTTCGCTTTTGTATATTTTGGAGAATGCATCGTTGATCATTTTTCATTGTTAACACATTCAAAACTTCAATTTCAATTCTAGTTAACCTCTAAACACTATAGAACTAACCAAACTCAAATCCTGAAAAAAATCACGGAGACTACGCTCAGCAATACCAAACTCAAATCCTGAAAAACTGAATATCATCAGGTACAAAAACTTGTTATGGCACAAACACGCACGCATAGATTGAGAAGAGAATTGCAACAATTCAGCAATAATTTTCAGTTGAAAAGAGCCACAAATCCAGGACATACATGAGACGGTTACATAATAGGGAAAATAACTGTCAAATGAAATACAAAAAATTCGAAAAATCAATCACCAATAATCAACCAATTATTCATAAAAGCAAAAACAAACATTCACTCCAAAGTCCAAAAAATTTCATGAAGAATGGGCATTAATATCGAAACATCCAGTAAAAAAAGCTACGAGATCTAAGCAATAAAAAATTAAGAATCCTCAGAAAATCAATAAAAACGACAATGTAAAGCAGAATCTAGTCCAAATATTTGCACTGAAAGCAGCGATTGTGCAAAAAGGAAGAACAGTAAAAGGTATATTTAGAATTTACCGAAGCTTTTCTGCAGCGCATCGAACTCGATAGAATGCAGAAGGTTATATGCCAAATTCCTCCTCCTCTCTCTAGAAACTGAAAATGAGAAGTAGTTAAGTCACTTTCTCTGTTATATATATCTACGAGGATGTGTATGTATAGGTGCAATTATGGGAAGGTGGTAACGGAGTGCGGGAGAGTTTGTTGTGTGAATGCTTGACCGGTAAAGGGTGTCGGTGGGGGATAGTGACCGGAAGATCCCGGTTACGTTACGCGTCATCATTAACCTATGGATTTTACTTGAACGCACTCACCACCACCATCAATATCCGTATTTTTCAAATGATTGTCTATTTTTCAAACCATTCGCGTATTTATCCGGGAAAAAAAAAAAAAAAAACTTTAATCTAAGTCCGTTGATAGCCTAGAAAATTGATGGAAAAAAAAAATATTTTCTAACTTTAGTCATTTAAGGGTGTTTGATAGCACAAATTTTCCTCACAAAATATTTTCCACTTTTTTCTAAGTACAATTCTTTGATGCACAAAATCTTGATTTTGTTTTTCCACCTATTTGGTGGGAAAACAATTCCCCCCCCCCTTTATAATGGGAACAAATTTTAGATACAATGGAAAAAGAAAAAAATTACACTTTTATTGCCAACTTCCATGCAAAACAAAGTCAAACGAATGATATTCGGTATGATAAATTTTTTTTTCAATTTTTTTTTTTACAATATGAATAAATTTTAGATCCAATGGTAGAAAAAAATTATCACTTTAATGGACAAATTCCATAAAAAAAACGAAGACAAATATACACAAAACTTTCAATATTTTTTGTGAAAATTTATACTAATCAAATACAATTAATTACAATTCCCAGTAAAACATTTTTTAGGAAAATCAATTCCCTATAAAATATTTTCTTTGCTCTTATTTTCCAGCCTTGCAATCAAACGGAGCTAAATGTAAATTCAGTCTACTCTAAACATATTTTAACACCTCCAATCACGTGATTATTAAGTAATGACAATTAAATGACAAGAGTAGTAAGTGTTGAAAGTGAGTAAAGTGACTTATAATTAAAAAGAAAAATAATTGAAAACGACATTACGACAACATGAATAGTATTATATTAAAAAGCCACTCACCTGTCTTTTTCCACATGAATGGAAGCTTCACCGACGTACAATCAGCCTTTAGCTAACGAAAAAGGCCAAACCTCAATTATTTTCAATTTGTTTTTGTTTTACTCCATGTATTGCGTAATATTGTCCCGATGTTTTTGGCATATTCAAAATTTGTAAATAAAAACATGTTTGACCAATTTTAAGAAAAGTTACTATTTGTCAAAAAATCATATAGGGTGTAAAACAGGGGATGAACAAGGAAATCACTCTAGATGGGACAAAGTCCTGTTTGGTACGAATTAAAATTAAATTTTTAATAATTTTTTATAGAAGTTGACTAATTGATTTCATTATTATTTTTCCCTTCTTGGTTCATTAATAACGGAATTTCTCAATGTATAATAAAATAAAATAAAAAGGGTATTTACAAAACAAACCAACTTTTCTAACCCTTCCCTTCAAAAATAACAATTTTAGATTTGGAGAAAAAAATAGCAAATCTATTGAAAAATTAAATCATCCAAAAATCATGTGTTACCAAAGTTGCATTGAAGTTTCATCTTGATCACAAGTGAAATTAGCAAGATTTGGCTCGAAAGGTGTTTTTCATTTACTGACGATCCGTGTTTTACTTTTTCGAAGTTACATTGAAACTTGTTACAAATTGAAGTTTCCACTAGATGCCCCATTGAAACCCAAACTAGTAATAAAGAGGAAGGAAGAGAAAGGATGGACAACAAGTTTTCAGAAATTACATAAGCAACAATATATGAAAAGATAACAAGGGAATCCCTCAATTTTAGCACCAAACCGTTTAGATGTTGAATATTAATTAGGAGACTTTGTAATAATTATTTATAAAAAGTGATTTTGCAAAATAAATAAGTAATTCTGAGTTTTCTTAAAAAATCAGGTACTAACGACATCTGAGAAAAATGTAGGCACATTTAATTCTTCATAACACTGGAGAAGTCCATCCACTCACAAGATACCCCCAAGCATTAATATGTAGTATCAAGTATACTAAAAAAAATTATAATATATTTTTGTTTCCGAACACTGTTAGATTTGGAAAGATAATATTATGGTATAATTGATTTGGGAGAAATCTGAATTCTATATTCAATCTCTTTGATTTTGAATGAATAATATAGTACAAGAAGATGTACATATTTATACAGCTAAAATGGAATCTTATCCTAACAAACTCACCAACAAAGTTACACGCCAATAAGCAAAGGAAAACAAATATGTACAAAGGAAAAAAAACAACCCAACAAACTTCCTTCTAGATTATTCCATTGCTGCCTTATCATCAGTCCTTATTGGCATTTCTTCTTGCTGATTGAGCTCCAGCTGGTTCATATCTTCTTGCTGACCGAGCTGCAGTTGGTCTCCACCTTCTAGTTGCTTTAATAGTCCCCCGCAAGATGGAGAGTAAATATTCATTCATCTTGGATAAACAAGAATAGAAACTTTGAGAATTCAAGGCCTTAGTTAGGATATTTGCAATCTGGTATGCGCTAGGAACGTGTTGAGTAATAATTCTCCCATCCTGTATTTTGTCTCGAACCAAATGGCAATCAAGCTCAATGTGCTTGGTTCTTTCATGGAATACCGGATTTGTGGCTATATGGATGGCAGATTTATTGTCACAATTTAGAATAGCTGGTTGGGAATGTTCAATGTGTAGATCCTTAAGTAGTTATCCAAGCCAGGTAAGCTCACAACAAAGGTTTGCCATTGATCTGTATTCCGCTTCTGTCGAGGATCGAGACACCACATGTTGTTTCTTTGATTTCCATGATATTAAAGCTTTCCCAAAGAACACACAATACCCAGTCACTGATCTCCTACTGTCAATACATGCCCCCCAATCTGAATCACAGTATCCTTCCAGCTGTAGTCTTGATTCTGTAGGAAAAAACAGCCCCTGTCCAGGTGCCCTTTTTATGTATCTCAGTAGCTTGCGGGCGGTATGTAGATATGGAATTCTAGGACTTCCCATGAATTGACTTAATAATTGAACTGAGTATGTAAGATCAGGTCTGGTAATTGTCAAGTATAATAATCTTCCTATCAGTCTTCTGTAGAGAGATGGATCAGGTAATAGCTCACCTTTATCTTTACTGAGTTTAATGTTCTGATCGAGAGGAATCTTAGCAGGGGTTGAACCTATAGTTCCTGAATCTGCCAAGATATCTAAGGCATATTTCCTTTGACATATGTGTATTCCATCCTTGGACCTTGCTACCTCGATTCCCAGAAAATATTTCAACCTTTCCAAATCCTTGATTTTGAATTTCTCATTGAGAGAAGCTTTGAGTTTGCTGATTGAATCATGACAATTGCCTGCCACTATTATATCATCGACATAAACTAAGATAGCAGTAAAAACATTCCCAGTTAGCTTAGTAAATAGGCTGTAATCAGCTTTTGATTGAGTGTATCCCTGCTGAACAATAAAGCCAGAGAGTTTTGAATACCATTGGCGTGAAGCTTGCTTTAACCCATACAAGCTCTTGCGTAACTTACATACTTTGTTGCTACAGTTATTAGAGTAACCAGGGGGCAACTCCATGTAGACATCTTCATCCAAATCACCATGCAAAAATGCATTGTTGACATCAAATTGGCACATATTCCATCCCTTCATTGCTGCCACTGCCAATAGAGTTCTAATGGTAGTTAACTTTGCCACAGGAGAGAAGGTCTCGTGATAGTCAAGCCCTTCTAATTGAGTGTAGCCCTTTGCTACTAAGCGTGCTTTGAACCTTTCAACACTGCCATTAGCTTTGAACTTGATCTTATATACCCACTTACATCCTATGGCCTCCTTACCAGGTGGTAGATTAGTTAGAAACCAAGTGTCATTAAGTTCAAGGGCCTCAATCTCAGCTTTCATTGCAACACACCATTTAGGTGAGGTTATGGCTTCTTGGTAAGTTCTAGGTTCTGAGTAATTTGTTATAGAAGTTGCAAAAACACAATGAGGAATGGATAAATTTTCATAAGAAATGCTGTTATTTAGAGGATACTTACTGCCTGAGATGCCATGTCCTTTCTGTTGCAGAACCTTTGGAATGAGAGAGGTGAAGAAACATGTTGGCATAGGAAGTCTTGTAGGTGAGGAGGAGTCCTTCGAATTCTGTTGGACCTACGTGGTAAGTGAGTAATAATAGGATGATCTGACTCAAAAAGGTCAGTGGCTGTGTTAGAAGATTCTGTGATATCAAGATTAGTGCTTTTAGGGGATTCTACATAGGATGAATTTTTTGAAGTGTTATACTCATTATCAATTGAGGAGATGACATGATGGTCATTGGAGATGACAGGATTCTGTGTAAAACTTAGAAGATTAAAATCAGTCAAGGAGGTACTATCATTGAAATTCATGTTTTTGAATGGAAAAATCTCTTCATGAAAAATAACATTTCTTGAGATAAATACTTGTTTTGTTCTCAAGTCAAGTAGCCTTTACCCCAAAAGGATATCCAATGAACACACATTCTCTAGACCTTCTATCAGATTTTCGCCTACCATTGACAAGAGTGGATGCATAAGCCAAGCATCCAAAGACCTTAAGGTGAGTATAGTTGGGTCTGACCTGGAACAGAACTTCAAAAGGAGTTTGTGATTTAAGATAGGTGTTGGTGTTCTATTAATAAGATATACAGCTGTTAGTATAAAATCATTCCAGTATTTTAAGGGAAGTCCACTTTGAGACTTTAAAGCTCTTGCCACATTCAAAATATGTTGATGTTTTCTTTCTACGATCGCATTTTGTTCAGGTGTCTCAACACACGTCTTTTGGTGCATTATACCCTTCTTTTTGTAAAAGTTTGTCATGTTGAACTCCCCACCATTATCCGTTCTGATGGTTTTAATCTTTGTTTCAAATTGAGTTTCCACCATAGCACAAAAATCTTCTAAGGCAGAGAAGGCATCAGACTTAAAATTCAGCATATAGGCCCATGTACATCTACTAAAATCATCAACGATAGATATAAAATACTTAGAATTATCTCTGTTGAATTCATTACAAGGCCCCCAAATATCACAGCGAATCAATTCAAAGCATTTCTCTATTTTGTGACGACTGGCATTAAAGGACGGTCTATGTTGCTTTGCTAAGTGACAAATGGGGCAATGACTGATGCTAGATGATGCAGGGATAAAAGTGTTTTCATTAGGATTGAAATTAGAGTATGAACAGTGTCCTAATCTGTAATGCCATAGACTAGGCTCTTTATTATTTTTGATAACAGATGCAAAGGAAGTAGGTAGGTGCTTGAACCGATTGATGGTTTCTGTCATGGCCGAAGGAGATGCTTCCTTTCTCACCATGTGATATAGTACATTCTTCACTTCACCCATTCCAATCATTCTACATGTTGAAAGGTCCTGGACATAACAACAGTTGGAGAAGAAAACAAGACAGCAGTTACGAGTTTGAGTGAGTTTCTTTGCTGAAATTAAATTGAAGGTAAAACTAGGAATGCAAAGCACATTATGCAACGTAATATTTTCTGAAATTTTGACAATCCCCATATGTGTGTTTGGGACACTTTCTCCATTTGGTAAGGCCACAGAATGTGTCACTTTAGATTGAATGGATGTAAAAAATGAGATAGAATGGGTCTTGTGATCTGTTGCTCCCATGTCAAGAATCCATGGAGTTTCAAGATCATTTTCATGATTGTTCTGATGAAATGTGGTTAAACTTAAAGGGTTACCAAACAATTTGTGATTGAGGTCATTTGATAAGGAATGATTTGTGGAAGTTTGGACATTGTTTGAAGAAGTAGACTGTTGATGATTTGTTGTTGGCTTGAGGAGTGCCATTAGTTGAGAATATTGCTCTTGACTTAATGACATTTGGCCCTTGTCTTTCACCACCTCCTGATTAGAAACCACATTTGCAGCAGATTTTTCCTTATCACTCGGCCTCTACCCCTGTGGAAATCCATGAAGCTTATAACACTTGTCAACTGAATGCCCAGGGATCTGACAGTAGAGCATAATGGCCTGTTTGGATTTGCCTTGACATATCTTTCAAGGTCTGTGATTCGGCAATGAGAGCAATAGTACATGTCCCTGTCTTTCTTTTGCAAAGAAAAACTTTGGTTTCCTGCCTCTTTGAAGTTTCTTTTACTTAGAAAAACCATGGGATCTGAATTGATTGAACCAGTGTTTGATATTTCTCGCCTCTTTTCCTCTTGTTGGATTAAAGAATATACCTCATTCAAACTAGGAAATGGCTTGATCAGTAGAACCCGAGCCTTGATTTCTTTATAGGACTCATTCAACCTCATTAAAAACTTCATGACCCAGTCCCTTTGCTGGTTTTCGATTACTATCTTCAGGCCTCTACAGCTGTAGCTAGAGATACTTTTATAGTTCAGTAACTCGTCCAATAAGATCTTGAGTTTGGAGTAGTAAATACTCACAGTGTCTTGGTTCTGCATCAGGGTAGTAATGTCCTTCTTAACTTCAAAAATGCGTGGAGTATTTTGTTGGGAGAAACGCTGCTCAAGGTCAATCCAAAATAGATGAGCCGTTTCAGCATAGATGGTGCTATTCTTGATATCAACAGCCATAGCGTTTTGCATCCAAGTGATGGCAATGTCGTTGCATCTTAACCAATGTTCCATTAATGGATCATTAGGATCTTCTGGTTCATATAGAGTGCCATCAATAAATCCTAGTTTGTTTTTGATTTCAGAGCTCTTTTCATCGACCGAGCCCATGAATAATAGTTATTGGATTCCAAAATGTGCGTTACCAGCATAAGGGTGCTCCTCCATCGTTGTTGCCAATGAAGTAAGGGTTGTTGGGATGAGTTGGGTTATGAGTAGAGGTGGCAACGAGCCGAGCTGGCTCAGCTCGTTGCCCCATGAGCTCGACTCGTAGGGCTCGTTGCTCGTAGGTGAGCTCGGCTCGGCCCACGAGCTCGTCTCTCATATATGGTGTGACGTTATTCCCATGGATGCCGGTCACATCATTCTTGGTCGGCCTTGGTTGTTCGATTTGGATGTCACCATTTATGGACGATCCAATTCATGCTCTTTCATGTTTAATGGCAATAAGATTCACCTTAACCCTCTTCTACCGAAACCTGTTGGCTCATATGAAATAAAGAAAAAGGGAGGAACGAAAGGGATTACACATCATTAATCCTATCGAGTTCGAACATACACTTGTGGGCGATTCGGTTGTGTTTGCCTTGGTTGTCCTGGAGATTCCATCGGGTTCTCCATCCATACCCCTCTTGAAGCCCAAACGATCTTTCAAGAGTTCCAGGATGTGTTCCCTGATGACTTACCTGATGATCTTCCTCCTTTACGGGATATCCAACATACTATAGATTTGGTCTCGAAAGCGTCACTTCCTAATTTGCCTCATTACAGGATGAATCCTGCTGAACACGTTGAACTCAAGAGGCAAGTGAATGAACTCCTTCACAAAGGATTCATCTATGAGAGTTTAAGTCATTGTGCTGTTCCGACGCTGTTGACGCCTAAAAAAGATGGTTCTTGGAGGATGTGTGTAGATAGTCGTGTCATCAATAGGATCACAGTAAAGTATCGCTTCCCTATCCCTAGGCTTGACGATATGTTAGATATGATGGTTGGTGCTACGATATTTTCCAAAATTGATTTGAGGAGTGGGTATCACCAAATTATTATTCACCCAGATGATGAATGGAAGACCACTTTAAAACAAAAGATGGTCTTTATGAATGGTTAGTTATGCCTTTCGGCCTAAGTAACACTTCGAGCACTTTTATGCGAGCAATGACACAAACTCTTCGTCCTTTCATGGGTAAGTTCCTTGTTGTCTACTTTGACGACATTCTCGTCTATAGTACAATGGTGGAACAACATCGAGATCACCTCAAACAAGTTTGTTCTGCCCTTCGAGCAACAAAATTGTATGCTAATGTCAAGAAATGTTTTCTCTTCACCGATAGTGTCATCTTCCTAGGTTTCATCGTATCATATACGGGAGTATCTGCCGATCCTGCCAAAATTCAGGCGATTGTTGATTGGCCTGACTCTAAGACTGTGCATGATGTCGGAGTTTTCATGGTCTAGCAACATTTTACCGTCGCTTCATCAAGGGGTTTAGCACAATCATGGCTCGCATTACAGAGTGTATGAAGAATGGAGAGTTTCACTAGACCCATGAAGGGATTAAGGCTTTTAAACTATTTAAGAAACGAATGATGGAAGCTCATGTCATGCGCCTTCCTGACTTCGCCAAGATTTT
The DNA here is from genome assembly GCA_019097785.1 of Fraxinus excelsior. Taxonomy (NCBI): domain Eukaryota; kingdom Viridiplantae; phylum Streptophyta; class Magnoliopsida; order Lamiales; family Oleaceae; genus Fraxinus; species Fraxinus excelsior. The sequence goes on along the minus strand of CM032634.1, from coordinate 12,630,369 downwards.
TGAAGTTGAGTGTGATGCCTCCGGGGTCGGCATTGGGAGGGATCCTTAGTCAAGAATGCCACCTTGTCGCTTATTTCAGTAAGAAATTTAACTACGCCAAACAACGATACTCGACTTATGATAAGGAGTTGTACGCAGTTGTGCAGGCTTTGCGATATTGGAGTCATTATTTGCTACCCCATGAATTTGTTCTTTATTCGGGTCATGAGGCCCTCCGTCATCTCACCGCTCAGAAGAGGTTGAATTCTAGGCACGATCGTTGGGTTGAGTATTTACATGTCTATTCTTTTATTTTAAAACATAAGAAAGGGGTTGAGAACCAAGCGACCGATGCATTAAGTCATCGTGTCTCCCTTCTGTCGATCATAAATATTAAAGTCATAGGTTTTGAATGGCTTAAGGAAGAGTACGAAACTTGTCCCGAATTTAAGGATATCTTTTTTGCTTTGCAAAATGGAGAGTCGGATCCTGTGGACTGTTTTTGCCTTAAGGAGGGTTATCTTTTTCGAGCTAATAAATTGTGTATCCCTCGAACTTCAGTGCGAGACTTCATAGTTTGGAAAATTCATGCGGGGAGGCTTAGACGGTCACTTTGGGCGAGATAAGACCATAGAGGAGATTGAACGTCAATTCTATTGGCCTAGTTTGAAGAAAGATGTGGCCAAGATAGTTAGCACTTATAACATCTGTCAGTTGGCCAAACAAAAGAAGCAAAACACTGGCCTCTACACACCTCTTTCCGTTCCTGATTGCCCTTGGCAAGATGTGAGCATGAATTTTATGTTAGGGCTTCCACGTAACCAGAAGAAACATGACTCTATTTTTGTGGTAATGGATCGTTTTTCCAAGATGACTCATTTTATCCCTTGTAGCAAAACTTCAGATGCGTTCAGGGTTGCCACATTGTACTTTAATGAGATTGTCAAATTGTATGACCTCCCAAAAATCATTGTGTCTGATAGGAATGTTAGGTTCACTAGTTAATTTTGGAGAGGTCGTTGTGGCACAAAATGGGTACAAAGCTGAAATTTTCTACTGCCTATCACCCACAGACTGACGGTCAAACAGAAGTGGTTAACCATAGTCTCGGTAATTTATTAAGATATTTGGTCCGAGAAAGTCTTAGAAATTGGAATCTAATTCTTTCTACAACCCAAATTGCTTATAACAGCCCCATGAATCGATCGTTAGGTATGAGTCCATTTGAAGTTGTTCATGGTTTTAAGCCTAGGAAGCCTTTAGATCTCATTCCGATGTCCCCACATGCTAGAGTGTCTATGTCAGCTGAAACATTTGCACAACATCTTCATGATTTACATATTGAGATCAATAAACAACTTGAGGCTAGTAACGCATCATATAAACTTAGAGCTGATTTACATAAAAGACACGTTGATTTTAATATTGGGGATTATGTCATGATCCAAATTCGACCAGATCGGCATCTACATGGACTCGCCTCTAAATTGCAAGCTCGTAGCGTTGGTCCTTTTAAAATTTTAAAGCAAGTTGGCCCAAATGCTTATGTTCTTGACCTTCCATCACATTTTGGCTACCACCACACCTTTAATGTTGAGGATTTAGTTGCTTATAAAGGCTATTTCAATCCCTCTGATGATCCTTTCCTACTCCATCTGTGGATCTGGACCTTGAGTTTCTTGCTACTTCTAATCCAATTCCACACTTCCCGGCACACAAAGATAAAAGTGATGCTATTTTAGATGAAAAGGTGGTGTTGACTAAAGATGGGGATGTTCAGTGCTTCCTTGTTCGTTGAGTTGATCGGCCTGAATCTGACTGCACATGGATTACTAGAGAGACACTACAACAGCTTGACCCAGACTTATTGGAGTTCTATCGGAGTCAACAAGATTATCCTTTGCCTAGTTCTTCTACCATGCATACAAGAGACATTGGTGGGGACACCAGATTCAGACCACCGCCGACACGTTTTTATGGACGGCGGAGGAAGTTCGTCCAACTCCTGAGTTTATGGTTAGGCGACTGATTGCAGCCGTGTTCTACCTCTTCACTCGACGATGTCGAGTTCTCTTCCACCCCGGGAGAGTTGATGCGGACACCACGAGACTTTTTGAGATTTATTTTATTGTCATTAGGGTTTACGTTATTATTATTGTACATTATCATTTATTTTCTATTTTATCGTTATTGTGCTTGTAGCAGTGGGTTGTCCCAAACCCTAACTAGGTTTTTACTATTTAAACAAGTTTTACATTACAGTTTCGTTAGTTGAATGATTGAATAAATTTGAATATGGCTTGGCCACGTTTTCCTCCTTCCCCTCTTCTTCTTCACGTTTCTCCCTCTTTTCTCCCTCTTGCTTCATTCTTCTTGCTTTAATTCATTATTTGATAATTGTTTTGTCATTGATTCTGCATCAAAATCTCCACAACTTTTGTCCTTCAACGTCTTTTAACATCTTCCTCGTATCTGATTCACTTCATAATCTAGTCGAAGTACAACTTAAACAACATTTGTGCCTCCTAAAGTAGAAATCCAGAGATCCACAATCTCCACACCTATGCGCAAATGTTAAGGAGATTTCACCATCCAAGAACATTAGCTTACTGTGTTTGTTTTTCATATTGTTCGGCTTATTGAAAAAAAAGGCCATAAATTGCCATTGTGAAGTAGTCAATATATTTGGGTGAATGAACATGAAAATCTACTTATTACTGGAAACAATGTTTTAAAAAGCGCAAACTAGCGTCGCCTAAGCACGAAATGTGAGCAAAACACTTTATCCTGACAGCAAGCGCTAATTACTCGATCAACTGCTAAGTTATTTTATTAATTATTTTTATTTTTCCCCTTTTTTAAAAAAAACCTTTTATTTGACTTTACTTTAAAAATTTTAAATTACTTTATTAGTACAAATTTCAAAAATGACTTTGAGCCCTATTTTTTTTTTTTTTTTTTTTTTTTTTGTGTAAAATGCATTTTGGAATAGATAAATAGAAAATGTGTGGTTAAAAATAAAAGAATTTTTTTTTTGGATTGTATATAATATTATTTTATTAAAAAATGTGTAATTGAAAAGTAGAGAGAAAATTTTATTTTCAAAAAAAAAATGGGAATCATACAAGGTGTTAGATAATATTTAAACTTCGATGCTATCTATATTATATAATTATGATTTTGAGACTTGTGTATTGTTGAAACTTCAAAAGTATATATGAAATTCCTATAAATCTTTTATGTAAGACTTTCTCGTTGAAAGTTGAAACTATGAAAAATAATTTAGTTTTTGCATTCCGAAAATTTAAACTATGACTAATTGTGGAAGTTATTAAGTAAATATAGTGTTTAATAATTTTAGATGTTTAGTATGTACCATTTTAATTATTAAATGATTAAGTATTTAAAATAATAATAAAAATAAGAAATGCTTTTTTGCTTTGGCCTCGCCTAGGCTCGTAAAAATTGAAGTTGGCCTCCATATTTAACTTGTTTTACGCTTTTTAGAATACTTACTGGGAATAAATCAAAATCCATGGCAATCAACATGTATACACGTAATAAAACAAAACTTGAACAAGAAGTAAAAAATTGAACCAAAAACATGATTTCGAAATGCAAAACAAGGACACTAACCATATTCAGAAGCCTCATTTTCAAAACCTCTTATTATAGGAACAAACATCCTAATTAAAAGCATAAGGAAACTATTTACATAATAAAAATCAACCAATTTGAGAAATCTATTTCAAAATTTGAATTTCCTATGCAAAAACCGAATTACAAATGCAGAAGATTTCACTTACTATTGCTAAACGGTCTGTATAATGGCGAGCTGAGAAACCTTTAGCGAAAAAAATCGCTCAAATTGTGGGTGATGCCGTGCATAGTTGACGTCGATCGTGGGTTTACATCGAAAGACCGTTGATAATGTATGGTGAGCCTCTTCCAGTCGTAATTCCTAACTAAATATTTGGTAAATTACCATATCTGTCCTTTGACAAAGTGAATTAAATGTCAGTACATTGATAATTCTGCAAAATGTGATCAATTAGTGCGACTGCTTTTCAAATTATAACGATAACGATTTTCATTAAAATTTGCTGATAATCGGTCCCCGACAGGAACTAATGTAAACTGTGGGGTGAAAGTGGCATTTATTCATTTGACATCTGAAATATTATATAGTTAAAGATAAAATACAAAAAAAATAAAACTATAAAAGGACAAACAAAATCTTGGGACATCTCACATCCTCATGGTAATTTATACATTGGTTGACCAAAACTTTATATATCAGTTATATACAAGTGGAAAATCCATGAGGACCCTAAATAATAATATTAAATAATCTTAGTCCTCATCTAGTCCAAAGCCAAATGACAAAAGCCTAACAACCACCACAATCCTTTAAAAATTAATGATGTTAGGATTGCCAAATTTATTTAATAAGCAAGATAGAGAAATTAATTAATTTAAATGTGTGTTGTTTTTATTTTATTTTAATCTAATAGAGATATTTTATTCCCTGAATAAATGAAGTTTGATGTATATATTTAAGTAAAATATTAGCTAGTTCTTCGTCTACGACGACTTCTTTTTTTAAAGGTGTTACAGAATGAACTTCGACGAAATGCAGGAACAAAATTGTGAGAATAACAAGGAAATGTCCCATGTGCACTCGAAAATAAAGGCAACAATGAATTTTAAAAAAATAAATAAATCTTCTTCCTCTTCTTCTTTTCCCAGCTGCCCGGCTAACAGCCAAAAACTTAACGTCAATTATTTCCCGTTTACATTTCTGGATATATTAAACATCATTAAATTAAACTAAGACAAAAATAATAATAATAAAAATAAATAAAATTATAATTTTGTTTGAAACAACAATAGATTGATGATAAGTTTTAAATTAAAATAGATTGCGCCATCAATACTAACGGTGCTACTAATAATCTTGGTTCAAACTACTCCAAATGATCATTTCCACTTCTAGAATATTCCAGTGTATGTTATTATTGGACACACATTATAATTTTGTCCAATATAAATGTAGGTGTGGTCATAAATTTAATAAATTTGCATTAAGAATAATTGGATTGAATACTTAAACCAATTTTATCATATGTTCTTCTTTTATTGTGTTAATTTTTTTTTTTTTTTTCAATCTTAAATGTTCACAACGAACCTCATAACACCTTATAATTATTTTACCATAATACTTAGTACTCGATAGAAGCATGCATGGACATTAAACTCATCATATTCGTGGCTTATCCTTTAGAACGCACTGTACCATAGAATTGTAATCGTTATTATCCCCCGTTAGAGCCCTAATTTTTTTTGGGGGGAAAAATGTATTTTGAAATATATATATATATATATATATATATATATATATATATATATATATTCCAATGACATAATCTGGCCGTTTGCTAACACTCTCAAACATAATTCTTGTTTTACTAATTAATGAGAAATTTTTTTTTTTTTTTGTAATTTTTGAAGAATATATGAAAAGAGTAGGAAAAAATTGAAGTAAACGTACAAAATATTTTATCATGAAAATATGATTAAAAATAAATTTAAAAAAAATAAGTTTTGAAATAATGAAAATCAAACAACATGAAAATAAATTAGTCCATATATCTAAACTATACACAAATATAGAATTCCATGTAGATTTTTCGAGAATAGGAATATAAAAAACAAGATTTAAAAGGCAAGAAAAACAGCAGCGCAATAGCTAATGCTACAGTACACTGGAATGTGAGAGAGAGAGGGTGTGTGCTTTGGGGTAACGGTAATCAATGGGGTAATGTTTGTGGATTCCCAAATGAGGTAAATGTGCATTTGTTGTGGTGGTTCTCTCTTTAATTGGCTTGCGGAAAAGCTAGAGAGAGAAAAATCAAGCTCATAGCTCTTAGCTCGTATCAGGTGTTTGAAGAAACATTTCTTCAAACAGTTTGTTGTCATATTGGTGTGTCCAAGGATTTCTCTTCCTCATTCACTTCTTCGTGATCTGGTTATAATTTTATTCTTGTGATTTTCTTGATTTTTCCTTATTGGGGTTTTACAAAAATTCATGTTAAAGATTGAATCTTCTCGAATGTCTCGTCGATTCTTGTTTGGTCTTAATTTGCAATTTTTCTTGACAGTTTGAAGTGAAATACTAAATTCACTAGATTTCACACCTCAATCCCAAAAATCTGTGGGTATAAGTTACCCTTTCACTCCTTCTCTGTTGTCCTCATCTAAACCTAATCTTCAAGAAAGGTCAAATCTGGGGTTTTCTTGTCGTGGTCTAATTTTAGTTTAGTCAAATTTTAGTTTATTTATTTAAATTAGGGTTGTTTATGCCCAATCTCAAAACAGTGTTTGACTGTTAGCTTAAAGTAAATGACTGGCCCTTTCCTCCTTAAGAATATGGGATTTTGATTTTTGAAAGCAAAGGCTTATTCTGGTGAAGCTTTTTTTTTCCCCCCCTTTTGCTTTTTGGAAATTAAGGTTTGAATGGAGTTCCCTTTTCTGTGGTTTCTTGTTAGATGGGCTAAGCCAAAAAATCAACCCCTTTGATTGATTATTTTTTCTGAACATCTCTCACAATCATATCAGATTGATTTTACACAGTAGAAGGAAAAAAGACTTTGATGCATATCTCACTTTGGAAGCCATTATCTCACTGCGCTTCTCTAATCTTGGACAAAAAAGGCAGAAGAAAAGATGATTCTGATCATTCGACAGAAGAAATCAAGAGAAACCCTTTAATTCTGCGGAAATTGCGAGAGCATAAGCTCAAAGAGGCTCTCGAGGAAGCATCTGAAAATGGGTCTCTTGTTAAATCCCAAAACATGGCTTCTGATTCTATGGTCAATCAAGATGAGGGTTTGGCCCGATCTAGATCACTCGATCGACTAAATGCACAGGCAGAGTTTCTTAGAGCCACTGCCCTTGCAGCTGAGCGTACATTCGGTTCTGGGGACTCCATTCCTGAGCTTGGCGAGGCGTTCTCGAAGTTCCTCACGATGTATCCGAAGTATCAGTCGTCAGAGAGTATTGATCAGCTGAGGGCAGATGAGTACTCGCATCTCTCTGGTGCCAATTCAAAGGTATGTCTCGACTACTGTGGATTTGGATTGTTTTCATTGCTACAAACTGTTCATTACTGGGAATCATCCACATTTAGCTTGTCTGAGATTACTGCGAATTTGGGAAATCACGCTCTATATGGGGGTGCTGAGAAAGGTACCATTGAACATGATATAAAGATGAGAATAATGGACTATTTGAATATCCCTGAGAATGAGTATGGCCTTGTATTTACTGTGAGTCGTGGCTCGGCATTTAAACTTTTAGCTGAATCATATCCATTTCAAACAAACAAAAGGTTGTTGACCATGTTTGATCATGAAAGTCAGTCTGTAAATTGGATGGCTCAGAGTGCTAGAGAGAAAGGTGCGAAAGTCAATAGCGCATGGTTTAAATGGCCTTCTCTCAAGCTCTGTTCAACTGATCTTAGGAAGCAAATTTTGAACAAACGGAGGAGGAAGAAAGATTCCGCTGTTGGCCTTTTCGTGTTTCCTGTGCAGTCTAGAGTTACCGGTGCGAAGTACTCGTATCAATGGATGGCCCTGGCTCAACAGAAAAATTGGCATGTTTTGCTTGATGCTGGGTCATTGGGCCCAAAGGACATGGATTCCCTTGGATTATCTTTATTTCGACCAGATTTCATCATCACTTCGTTCTATAGAGTGTTTGGCTATGACCCGACAGGATTTGGATGTCTTTTAATCAAGAAATCTGTGATGTCAAGTCTTCAGAATCAGTCTGGACATGCAGGGTCGGGTATAGTGAAAATTACTCCCATGTTTCCTCTGTACTTGAGTGATTCAATGGATAATTTTCCAGGATTTGTTGAGGATGAAGAAGCCAGTGGGAATGAAGTTAACTCGGAAACTCGTCCAGGATCTCAGTTGCCTGCCTTTTCTGGTGTGTTCACATCTGCACAGGTGAGGGATGTATTTGAAAGTGAAATGGAGCATGATAACAGTTCTGATAGGGATGGGGCGAGCACTATATTTGAGGAAACTGAGAGTATTTCTGTTGGGGAGGTGATGAAAAGCCCTGTCTTTAGTGAAGATGAATCGTCGGATAACTCACTGTGGATTGATTTAGGTCAGAGTCCACTGGGTTCTGATAAAGCTGGTCATTTGAGCAAACTCAATGTAGCCTCTCCATCGCCACCAATTTGGTTTGCTGGCAGAAAAACTCGTAAGCAAATTTCTCTGGAAGCAATTAAGACATCAAGTAGCCCGATGTTTGACAAGGAATTGAATCCAGGACATCATGAAGACCACCATGTATTATCATTTGATGCAGCTGTTCAATCAGCGTCTCAAGAATTGCACAATTTCAAGGAGATTCCTGAAGAAAAACATATTACTGAAAGAAATGAGGTTTTGATAGAATGTAAAACTCCAGTGTATCATCATCTTCAGGAAATTGAAGAAGAACCTGATACTAACAATCCACTTAATTCTGCTGTGAAAGGATATGGTCACAACAACTTGGTTTCTTCTTCTAATCATAGAAGAATGCAGAACGGCTCAGCTTCTGAGATATTCCCTGAACCGAAGGAAAGTGCGATAAGAAGAGAGACAGAAGGTGAGTTTAGGTTGCTGGAAAGGAGAGAAAAAAGTAGAATTCCTGGTGGTAGATTTTTTGGCATAGAAGAGACGGAGCAGCTTGGAAGCAGGGAAAGAAGGGTATCCTTTAGCACAGAAGACCATCACAGAGCTCACCTAAGCCAAACTCTGGAGCCTGGAGAAATATCAGTCACGAGTCCCGATGATGAGGACTACATTAGTGATGGGGAATACGGTGATGAACAAGAGTTGGAAAGGAATGAACCTGAGTTGATCTGTAAGCATCTTGATCACATAAACATGTTGGGTCTCAACAAGACAACCTCTCGACTGCGATTTCTGATTAATTGGCTTGTAACTTCATTACTCCAATTAAGATTCCCAGGTTCAAATGGAAAGGACAGCGTACCACTTGTTCAGATCTATGGCCCAAAAATTAAATACGAAAGAGGTGCTGCTGTTTCATTCAATTTGAGGGACAGAAACCAGGGTATGATTAGTCCAGAAATTGTTCTGAAGATGGCTGAGTCACACGGTATATCTCTTGGTGTTGGCATCCTTAGTCACATAAGGATTCTAGATAGCTCCAAACAGCAACGAGGATCTTTGAGTCTTGCTGATACGACTATTTGCAAGCCAATGGAAAATGGCAGACACGATGTTAAAAGTGGATTCATCAGAGTTGAGGTTGTCACTGCTTCTCTTGGGTTTTTGTCCAATTTCGATGATGTTTATAAGTTGTGGGCATTCGTGGCTAAATTTCTTGACCCAGCCTTTGTCAATGGGGGAGTCCTTGCACCTGTTGCAGAAGAGGTAGACTCATGAGGCCGGAAACTTTTGCTAATATTTAAATTTCCTTTACCCCTTGCTACAAGGGGGAGATGTAGAGATGCATTGACAGACAGGACGATCCAAGTGCAAGAAAAGCAAAAGATGGAAATGTTTTGTTTAGATTCCTTTTGCCCCTCCTGCTACGTCTCCTCCAAGTAAATGGCTTTTTCATTCATGTTTTAATTCGCCTTGGATTATTTACTTTTACCTTCTGGGGTCTTGTAGAGTTGGTTTTAGAAATTTATATCATTTCAAATAGTAATGAGGAAGTCGAGCTGATATATAAATGCTTGTAAGGCCACCTTCAGCTGTATAAAAATCTTCTTATTTTGCTTGCTCCAGGCTATTTAACATTTTCTCTTGTTCTAGTCTTTCCCAAGAGCAGAACTACTTTCCATCCGAGAATGAATCCGAAGGTGAAACTTATGAGATTGTGAAAGGGATCTCTTTGTTCTAATGTCATATGATTTGCGTCGATGAAGAAATTGATTAATTTGATCGTAATGCTTGAATGCCATATCCATTGTTGTTTTTTGCTCATTTTTCACATGAAATGCCAGTATCAGTCATTGGATGTACTTTCTCCTTCTGCATTTCGTTTAGTTGTCATAGTTTTGATTTTAAGAAGTTAGAATCTTCATTTTAGACCCTGTATTGGATTGTATAGGATTAAACACGGCAACTGACAATTTTGTAATATGTTTTTTCTTTAATCTTGTTCGGTCTATTTAGTCGAGCATATTAAATATATAAACACACACGATATGGCTGGAATGACAAATTAACCGAAATTTATTATTTATAGTTTTTATATTTATCCAGTACAGGGAATTATGCGATCTCGGACTCACATAAAAGAATACACTAATGGAAGAGTATGCTATTCGTCAGTAGTAGAGATGATGATATGTGTGGATGACAGGGGACCCTGATTCATTATCCAATGAAGTTGTAATGCATTTTAAGTGACGGATTTGACTCTGGTGACTAATTTAGTGAACAAACAAGATTTTAATCCCTTTACAAAAGTTGAACTTATTTGGTAAATTATAGTACCAAACACCTATTGATCTTAAAGATAACCCCATGCAATGTGCCTGCCTTACGTACTTTTTTAACTTGTAATAATTATTGAAAGCAAAATCATGCTGTCTGTCTTTATTTTTTTTATTTGGCTTAGTCATTAATACTGGGCCATATCCAATAAGTTTTGTTTGCCATGCATATGATAGTGGATTCTTGAATCATTATGTTGCCTTTATTTTTTATTTTTCCATTTTTATGTGATTTTGTAGATTCTGCATTCTAGGAGGCTGAGGTAGGTAGAATTGGCACTCCGTCGTTCTTTTAGATAAATTTATGATGATTCAAAGCCAGTCATAAAAGTGACCATGCTTTAACCTTTTTTTCCTTCAAAATGTTCGAGTAGTGTGAGCATCGAGAAGGAAATCATTCAACCTAATAATTGACTTGTACTTGACCTAGTGGATGACTTGGTCAAGTTGAACTCAATTAGATCAACCAAATAGGCTTGTTGGTCGACCTTAGTACTCATCCAACTCGATTCAATTTGCCGTTTGATCAAAAAGTTGTCTTTACCCAACTTAGTTCGGCATTCGATTTGCTCGAGTTTTACAAGAAAAATAGCACTTAAATACATATCAGCTATCCAACATCACAAACCCTACTTTCCTCCCTAAAACAACAAAACACTTTGACCATTATAGCAAAAATAAAAGGATGACATTAACACAAAAAGAAATTGAAAAGCTTTCTTTGTGGGATAAGTTGTCCCTAAAAGTAACTTTACTCAATATATATCACTAGAAAGTAATGGATTATGAACACATTAATCATTACATGCAGACATAAATAGCTGGCTGAAATAACACTATCAGCCAAATATTTCGAGTGAATTTTTTTTTTTTTTTAAAAAAAAAAACTCATCATAATCATTTACAAGAACAATAGCTTATCCTTCTAACATCTTTGGTAAGTTGGACTGATAATATTTAGTAGAAAAAGATTCAATTATTGTAACGTCAATCAGTCGTGTCCAGCACTACGTGCTAGACATGCCATAGATGTGCACCATAATAGAAGCATATCATAGCGAAACTCGGTACGAGAAAGATCCTCCTGTAATTCGTCTATGAGAAAGTTTGATCTCGTTTTTGAAAATGTGGATCAGATAATATATTTTAAAAAAAAAAAGTGACTAATATCTTGCTTACTGTATGCTAATAATGTATGGTGATATGTACTACACATGCTCTAGACATGTATCCATCAACTAGGATTTTATAGAGAACATTCTTGCACTTGTGCAGCACATTTTGCTTCCCTATATATATATATATATATATATATATATATATATATATATATATATATTATGCGGTAAAGAGCAAATAATGATCATATTACACCATGCATGATTAATTGGTGACTGGTTAAACATTTTATGATATTCAATCACAATCATTTGAGTGATACATCCACTAATTTAAGATTGCATTATTACGGTTCGTTCCAAATTTTCAAATCTTTATAAGATGCCGAAATCTTGATGCTAATATCAATGAACCCAATATGTTATTGGCCAACTTCTTCATGGATCTCTTCCATGTAGTAGAATTGTTAGTTTGTCACTTGGAGAGCAAAACCAAGTGGATGTAGAGGATTGGGCCGAGCTGTACCCATTTCATTTTGACGGGTTATGTTTACATTTTTTACATATTTTCTTGGCTTGAAATTGTTTTAGTCCAATCCTGAATCTGACCATGTGATGAGTGAAGAAATATCTACGATTGGAATAGTGGAGCTGATGTTTCGTTTCATAATGATCGCATAGGTGGTGAAAATGAACAATAAAAAGAGAGGTATTGCCCCTACATCATAAAAAAAAAGAAATTGAAACTTTACTCACTTTATATTAGCATTAGAAACCAATTACCAACACTTTATTCCACAATAGAGAATCAAAGAAAGAGGGAGGGAAGCCTCGGGACTACGATGGGTGAGGCGCACATACATTCATCGAAACATAAAAGGTTGGGATAAAACCCAAGTTTATCTTACGAGTTAAAAATGGGTTAGGTTGGGATAGAGGTCCATATGAGACTTGATACGACATTGGAGCATGTTAGATTGACCCAATAATTTTTTCAAAATATTTTTTTATTGAAAACTTAAAAATTATTCATGTGAGTTGTAAATCACTAAGCTATTATTAGGTAAAGATTTCTTGAGAATAAATTTTGTGAAAATTGATTATTTTTTTATATGTAGTTAAAAAGTAGGAAAAAAGTATTACTTATTTTATCAGAATAATGTGTGATTTGAAGTGAATTTGAAAAAAAAAATGAAATTCAAAAACTAAGAACATATTAAGTTGTAAGCATAAACAACTCGAGCCATGTCTAAGTTTAGGTCAAGCCAAATAAGGGTGCGATAGCTAGCCTTGGTCTCACAGACAACAGCTTTACTTAAGTCACGTGATCCTATCGCAACCGTAGTTTGTTCAACTTCGATCGCACATTGTAAATATTTTATTTCAATTGTAAAATAGTTAGAAATTAGGAAATTTTCATATGATTATAGAGACTTTAAACGTCTATTCCCATCAGTTGGATTTTTGTTCCGAAATCTATCATAGGGGTATTAGTCTTTTAAACATTTTCAAGCTTTTTAGTGTTCGCCCCCTGCACTAGCCATTGTAATTTCCTACTTTTGTCCATTGTAATGTCTAGCTTTCAAGCAATCAATAATCAAATTATGTTTAATGTTTTTCAATTTCGTGTTGCAAGATTTCTTTAAATTGTAATCAAATTTGCTTTCGTCTCGAAACGATCGAGAGAATGAGGAAGGTGGTAGTCTAGCGGAGCAGACTACTGCCATACGGTGTCCCTTTCTGTGCTAAGAAGAAAGGTAACCCGTGAAAGTTAGAGCTGCGACTCAAGACCATCGATAAGAAAGCTATGGATCCAGATCCAAATTCTTCGAACACCACAAAGGTGGTAGATGTTCAAAAGAGGAACACGAAACAGAGCGTGGATGCACTTGAGGTGACAAATACTAGGTTGTGTTATGCCATGGAGGGCCTCGAAGAAAAGATCGAGATAGCGAGACGGATATTCGAAAATTACACATTCAACTGGATAAAAGCCAGAGGGCTAGCGCAGCAATTACTGAGGCTGCTGCTATCATACCTGATCTACAGGATGAGATGGAAGCATTGAGAGCTCAATTACTAGTGCTTCAACGCGAGTTTGGCAACGGGCAAGTCACCACACAAGAGCATATTCATAGACTCAGGATTCCGAACCGTGTACTTACGGAGGGGCACGCGATGCAAAAGAAGTTAAGAATTTCTTGTTTGACATAGAACAATACTCTCTTACGGGTTCGATCAAAGACGGAGCGAGAAATGTTACAATAACTACTATGTATCTAGGTGGAGATGCAAAACTATGGTGGCGAACGAAGTACACTGATATTCAGGCTAATAGGGTCCGAATAGATTCTTGGAATCTCCTCAAGGAAGCAATCAGATCTCAGTTTTCCCAAAAAATATGGAATATGAGGCACGTCGGGCCTTACGAGAACTGAAACACACAAACTTCATCAGGGAGTACGTGAAAGCCTTTTTAGAGCATATTATGAATATTCGAGATATGTCGAAAAAAGATAAGCTATTCACCTTCATGGGAAGGGTTGGAACCGTGGACACGCGATTGATTTGAGCGCGGCTATGAGAGTTGCTGAATGTGTAAGTGACCATCAACTAGAATCAAGAGAGGATCGACCTTCGGGAAATAGTCAATATGTTGAAGGTGGAAAGAGACCTTACAGACCTAGCTCGAATCAAATGGGGAAGAACATTATTCTCAGAATAGGGGAGGAGCATATCAAGGCAACTGCCAGAGTAACTCGCAGGGAAACTATCAAAACAGCCGTCAAGGAAACTATAACGGCAGTAACAATAACAACTGGAACCAAGGAAAAGCAAATTAGGGCAAATAGAATGTCGCTCCTAAATTGAAGTGCTTTTTATATGAATGACCACATCGGGTGGTGGAGTGTCCTCAAAAATGGACGGTGAATGCATATTGTCAACAGCAAGTGGTGGCTCGAGTTTAAAGCAAAATACCCTACAAGCTAGCTGTCATGACGACACCGACTCCGAAGGGGACGAGGATGTAGCTGGTGCATTCTTACATTGGTGTAATACACTATCGCACCGAGATACAAAAAGAGATGAAGTTTCGTCGATAGAGCCGAAGATGGAAGAATCAAAGGCTCACAATTGTAGGGAGAAAGGCCTAATGTACATTGATGTGAGGATCAATGGGAAGCCAATCAGGGCTATGATAGATATCGGTGCTACCCACAACTACCTTACAAGTACCGAAGTAGAGCGACTTGGACTTGCTCTCGAAAGAGGTAAGGAGAAAGTTAAAGCAATCAACTCACTGCTCAACCAATAGCGGGAGTAGCGAAATCGGTGTCAATTAAAGCAGGTCCCTTCAAAGAAATGACGAACTTGTCGGCAGTTCAGATGGATGATTTCAAGCTCATTCTTCGGGATATAAGAATAGTAGTGTTACCTTATTCCAACTCGTTAATAATGATAGGTAGTAAACCATGCGTTATCCCCACACAAGTTGGGAATATAGGCGAGAACGGTATCTTGGCCATGTAATTTTGTAAGGGTTTCAAGAGGAATGAACTCTAATTTCTGTGCACTCTTCAAGGAGAGTAGATCGAAGAGACAGTCGGCTCTATTCCAAAACCTATCACAAGGTTTAAGGAATACGAGGACCTCATGTCGGATTAGTTACTAAGGAAATTGCCACCAAGGAGGGCAATTGATCGTGGGATTGAACTTGTTCCGGGCATATTAAGGCCTCAACCATTTTTTTCACTCAATGAACTCCTAAAGGAGTCAAGAATTCAATCACTCATGAAAAATGCCGACTCTAAAGCAACCGTAGATATTTGAATTACTAATATATCTTTGGCAATCTTATAGACAATTTTGTACTTATGCGCATTCAATTTCCACCAAATTAATATGTTAAACTTGGAATCGATCAAATCTTCACAACGATCAGACAAACAATCAACCAAATCATTCTTCTCAGATTGCATATTTTGTATAAGTTTAATTTTAAAAATAGAAGGAATCTGTTTAGAAAGACCAAAAGCAGGTTGTGAGGGATTTGAACTACTATTTTTGGTACTCCTTTGATGAAGCTGATGGTGAAGTGATTGTAGTCGACATTTTTTCATAGCACATCTCCCTTATGACTTGGGATTTAAATGAAACTTATGATTCTTTTTTGAAGTGTACAATCATTATCAACTTAATGAGCAGTTAAACACAAATAACTAACATTCTGTATTGACTCCAACAATCAGTAGTCAAAGAAACTCTATGTTGACCCAACTCTTTCTTCAATGTTTTCTTCTCGTTTATGAACAAATTATATATATCTCTTACTACTATCATCCTTGAAGGAAACACAAATTTTGGAAAAAAAAATATCTTGTATAACCCTGAAAACCTTCATCCTCCACATGTCGAAACAGTAACTCAGACAATATGAAGTACCTTATAATCTGTTCTCTAATTTCTTTTTGAATAAACTTGATAACTTTGGTTTGCTTGTATTTTTGCAAAGACGTTATTGCATATATGTCTAAACAACATTCACAATTTCACGTTCAATTCATTTTGTAGTTATAGGCTTAAAATTTTATTTTTTTAACAAATGTCCAACTAAATACTAATGACAATGACTTACTAACTTGTTTGTTGTGCATGAGTTAGATTAATTAAATTTGTACCCTCCAAGAAAGTATACTTTAAATTCTAAGGGTGTGTTTGAGCCATATTATCTTAGAAGAATATATTCTAGAATAGTAGATTGATGGAGAATGTGTGGTTGAAAAAGAAGGAAAAATTATTGATGTGATGAAAAATATTATTTTATTGAAGAATTGAGGTTGAAAATGAGTAGAAGAATGGAAATAAAAATTTTAATGTGTATGAAACATGGCTTAATAAAAATATTTTTTTAATTAAAAAAAGTATGGTTCAGTTTGATTTTTTGCGATTTTTAAAATTTGAAACCTAAACCAAACCATTTTGAAACGGTTTGGTTCAGTTTGAGAGAAATAAAATCGCGTATCCACGTGGACCCAAACCAACGACTTCGGTTCGATTTGCGGTTTCACAGTTTTTTTGTGCAGCCCTAAATGTAGTTACGTTACAAGTTTTTACAGTAAAATTCCAATATGTTAATCGTTCTTTTGGGGAAAATTCTTTCAATCAGTTTATGCTAACTGAAGTTGAAATGGATGGACCGATTTTTGTTACTTCTCCTTTTCAGTTTTCTTTTGATTTTAAAATGTATTTTTTTTAGGGAGATTTTCATAAATGTCACTAAATTTAAAAATCCACAAAAAATTTGGATGTGCACTAAATTTGTTCAAAAATGTCACTTTTTTGTTGTAAAATGTCTAAATTACCCTTGGGGTCACATTTGACCTTTGTAAGAGCAATTAATGCTTGATTAGAATGTCATTAATGATTTGATTTGATGATTAAGTTTTTATTATTTTATTCATTATATATATATATATTGAATAAAACTTATTTTCTTCCTAAAAATAAATAAAAGAAATTCAAAACTTAACATAAACAAACCCCAAGTCATAAATCATCATCCATTAACACATATTTTCTTCCAAAAACTTCATCTTCTTCATTTATCTTTTTCATTCATTCATTCATCAAGAACACATGAGTATTTAATTGATCATCCATTTCGAGATGTTAGCTATTAGAAATTGTTTATATTTTCATCTCTTAACTCATTATTTCGTAAATGTTAAATAAAACATAGTGATAATAAGTTTCAATTTTTGAAGCTATTACTCATTAATGTTCTACAACAATGTCCTCCTAAAAATTTCTGAAATAAATGCTTTGAAACCAACCCGACAGTTCGTACTGAAATGGTCGAATATAGTGTTTCAAATCGTCGACCCCAACAGTTAAACTGTCGAATTCGACATTTTACGAACTGTCGGGATACACAATTCAACTATCGATTTTGACACTTAAGAATTGTTGAAAACCTTGATTAGCTATTTTCCACATTTGATGGTATTCAATCTCGATATATTGATTGTGCCGACTTCTTACAGTTGCAATCCCAACATTTCAGGTATGAGTGATGATTTGAGATTCACCATCTCTTACGGGGGAAATTTCGCAAATGTGGACGATAAATGTAAGTGGAGTGATAGAACATTTATGATGCTCAAGTTGCCAACCACCGAATCTAATGTCAAACTTAAATGTGCAGGACAATTGGCGTGATGTTACCAGTAATTGAAGTGTACTGAAATTTATAATTAAAATGTACTCCATAATTAATTATCATTGCTTTTGTCACCTGTGATAAGTTATAGATGTGAAATTTATTACTCCATAATTAATAAGTTATTTTTCTCGATGTCATTATTTTCATAATAAACGATTGAATTGTCATTGTCGTGATTACAGGTTGCCCTATCCTTTATGACTCGCAATTCGAACAATCTATAGTTACCTAAGTGGACCATAAAGTAATCGCTGCAACACAAATGACCCATTGTACATCAATGCGACGAAATGTTTGAAACAATTCATAAAATTACAAAAAAATTAAATTTACTTAAAAACAACATTTAATGTGTCATTAACCAGGATCAACATTACAAAACAACATTCCACGCAGATTCTTGAAAAATGAAATGAAACATTCACAAAACCAGAAAATCGAAGTCCCATTATGTAGACGTTCACAAAACCAGAGTTACTTGGTAGTCACCGAAACAAAAGAAATGAAATGTACAAAATTCATCTCGACTATTTCTTCTGTGTTTGCCTCCACCCTAGTGTACGACGTCCTGGTCGATGCTGCAAGCATTCAAAGGCGCATAGAACGCCGCCTGCGAATAGGGACCATTGTAGGCTTACCGGGATCTTCGGTCGCACCACCTACGAAACAACAACCATAGACAAATAATTAGTTCGAAATAAGGTAATGAAATTTGTGTGTGTCCTCATGTACATAAGAGGCGTTTGGACAATTTGGGTAGGCAAAAGTGTAGTGCGAAGAAGTGAAAGGACATATAACGACACGAAACTACTACCCATTGCAACATGAACAATCTGTAAAAGAACATGTGACGAAGATTTAACAATAAATGGAACATACGTGCTTCACATTATTTCATAAGGCAACCATCCGCCGAGAATTATTGCGTCTGACTGTCGGGATCGACAGTTGACTTGTACCAAATGTACTCAACTGCCGAGAATTCTGAGACTAACTGTCGGGAACGGCAGTTCGCCTATCTCTATTTTACTCGTCGAACGTCGCTAACTATCGGGAACGACAGAATACTAGTTCACAAGTCACCCATATGTAGATAATTTATGAGGTAAATCATTGCACATGAAGTGGTGATATACCTGATTCATAAAAAGAATTAATTTTGAAATCCTAATGTGTTATAAAATTATAAAACTTCCATTAAACCTGGTGTCGGTGTTTTTCAGGCCATGGAGGCTGGAGCCGAAAAGGCTCTTTTAAAACCTTGCTTTATATCAGCAATTGTTGCTTTTAAACCTGCAGAAGGCAAAAAATTCATTGAATTGAACAACATTTCCAGGATTTACAACAATCCTTAAACCTCAAATAGTTAAAGCATATAGATTAATATAAATGGAGGCCGAAATTCGACCATACTTTTGGCCAATTGTCACGTACATTTCTTCATCAACTGGCTTCACTAATTGCAAGTGTGCCCTCGGTATCTAATAGCAAGTCCGCACCTCCGCAGCTTTCGCTTTTCTTCTCTTCTGGTCGTTCATCTTCTCTCCCCCGTTTTCATTTTGGAATTGAATTAGGTTTTTAGGCTAATGAACCCATATATCAAATCCACCAGTGGACCAGACCAACAACCATGCATTGAGCCCATTCATTGAAAATGCCCAAACAATGAAACATCACAAAGGGAAAAAAATTCAAGTTCAAGTTCAATGTCTTTGTCTTCTTCATTCTTTCATTTCAGGCACAGGAGTACAGGCGACACTTCTTTATTTCAGGCACAGGAGCACTGCTACTCATTTTTATAGAAGCTTCGACAGAGAGAAAAAAAGTTTACAAAACCCAATTTCAAGAAAATTAATAGTGAGAGAATGAGGGAGAGAGATCACTTATTTTCGGAGAGAGAAACGGGAAGTTCTGGAGACTAGGTTGGAGAATTGGACAAATTTGACAATTTTTATGTGTAGTCAAATCACAATCAATGCAAGACATAGAAGGTATTTAAATTATGCAGATGGGTAAAAATGTCCAATTTTGACATTCTTGCAACTTCTTTAAAAATGTGACATTTTGGTACATACATGATGGCAAAATAACATTTGATGTAATTTCCTCTTTTTTTTAAAGGAAAATGCTACATGTACCAAATATATTACATATGCGTGTTCGGTAGAGATTAAAATCAGATTAAAATTGAAAAACTAACATTTATTGATGATTTTTATTTGACGAGTGAGATCCAATAACGACTATATTTTCAATTTTAATTGAATTTTAAGTACGACAGAACTCACCCATAATCTTTTATATAATCAACACGTGACGACCCCCTATTGGGGGCACCGTGATTATTTAAAATATGGTTAGTGCTAGTGGTACATTGAGGTTTTCATAAGAGTATCCATAATTGACACCCAACACTCCATCCAACAGATGGGTGCATGGTGTCCAATAGGGGGCCGCCACGTGTTGATTATGTAAAAGATTATAGTCCAACACTCAATTCAATGGGGGGGATGTCGGTATCCATTATGGACACCCCAATGTACAAGGAGAATAATCCTTCAAATATTATCTAATCTATTTTGTACAAGTAGGTTTTTCCTTTTTTAAATGCCACGTTGGCACTGTCAACGGGTGGTCAAGAGCAATGTACGCATAGCGCATTAGCGCGATTGGCGTGGAAGTTGTACTTCCAGAAAGATACTACTACAATTTGGCGGGTAATGCCACCATCATCATATGAAGCCTCCGCCATAGCCACCCAACTTATCCAAAAATGCACAACCACCACCTCACTCAGGCAAGCTCGTCAGCTTCACGCCATTCTCCTAACTTCCGCATGCTCCCTTTCCAGAACCCCATACTTATACAACAACATCCTCTCTATGTACGCGAAATGCGGTTCCTCTGTGGATAGTCGACTTGTGTTCGACAAAATGCCTCAACGAAACTTAGTGTCATGCAATGCGCTCATTTCGACATATTCTCGTTTTCCTCGCCAAGCACATTTGGCCTTTTGGGTGTTTACACAGTTAGGAAATGAGGGGCTCGTGCCAAATGGGTCGACATTTACGAGCCTTTTACAGGCGTCAGCTAGCCTTGAGGATGGGATAATGGGGTCTTCGGTGCATGCACTGTGTTTGAAGTTGGGATTCTTGAATAATATTCGTGTTCAAACATCTCTGCTCACGATGTATTCGTATTGTGGGGATATGGATTGTGCTAAGAAAGTGTTTTGCCTTATGGTGGATAAAGATGCCACGGCTTGGAATGCCATAATTTCTGGGTATGTGAAAAATGATGGGATAGTTGAAGGCCTTGAACTTCTTCGCAGGATGTTCAGGGATGGAATTTGTCCAACACAATATACGTATTCAATGTTATTGAATGCTTGGGGGAGGTTAAGGGATTATAATTCTGGGAAAGTTGTTCATGCCCGAGTGATTGTGTCAGGGACATATGTCGATTTGCCTTTGAACAATGCACTGCTAGATATGTACAGCAGTTGCAGTGATACTGTTGCTGCAAATCACGTCTTCAGGAAAATTGAGAATCCAGATTTGGTTTCATGGAATTCAATGATAGCCGGGTATTCAGAGAACGGAGATGGAGAGAAGGCAGTAGATATGTTTGTTCAACTATGTCGAGTGTCTTTAGCTAAACCAGATGCATATACTTTTGCATCAGTTACTTCTGGGATAGGAGCATTTCCAGCTCTAGATTACGGAAAACCACTCCATGCCCAAATTGAGAAGGCGGGATTTGTGAGGAGTGTCTATGTTGGGAGCACACTGATATCCATGTATTTCAGCAATGGGGAGATTGATTCTGCTCATAAGATTTTCTACTCAATTTTGCTAAAGGATGTTGTTCTTTGGACTGACATGATTGTTTGGCATAGTAGAATAGGTGATGGCGAGAGCACTATTAAGTTATTCCATGCAATGTCACGGGAAGGCTATAAGCTTGAGAGCTTTGCACTTAGTGGAGCTTTAAGCGCATGTGCCGATCTTGCAACTCAGAGACAAGGAGAGATGATTCACTCCCAGGCCATAAAAACAGGAAACGATTCTGAAATCGCTGTTTGTGGAAGCCTGGTCGACATGTATGCTAAAAATGGAGAACTTGAAGCTGCTGAATCCATATTTTTTCTTTTACAAAAGCGCGATTTGAAGTGCTGGAACTCGATGATTGGAGGATATGGTCACCATGGGAAAGCAGAGGAGGTTTTTCTAGTTCTTGACGAAATGTTGATACAAGGCATGAAACCAGATCAAGTAACGTTTATATCTCTACTTGCTGCTTGTAGCCATTGTGGCTTGGTGGACAAGGGTAAGTTCTTCTGGAATCATATGAAGGAAAATGGTTTGAAACCCGGGCCTAAGCACTATTCTTGCATGATAAGTTTGTTAAGTCGAGCAGGACTATTAGAGGAGGCTGAGGAAATGATAATCCAATCACCCTTTGAAGATTATCATCTTGAATTATGGAGAACTCTCTTGAGCGCCTGTATCACAAATGGAAATTTTAGAATCGGAATCAATGCTGCTAAGCAGATTTTAAATACCAATGCAGAAGATTGTGCTGCAAATGTACTGCTTATGAAACTATATGCTGCAGCAGGGAGATGGGATGATGTTGCAAAAACGAGGAAGAAAGTGAAACAATTAATGTTAGAGAAAGAACCAGGTTTAAGCTGGATAGAGGTCACAAATAATATCCATGTATTTTCTTCTGGGGATCAATCACACCCACAAAATGATGAACTGCAAGGTGAGTTGTGTAGAGTTATGGGTAACCTGATGCATACGGAAGCAGATGAGATATATGTGTAAATTTGTTTAGGCACATTGTCCCAAAAATTACCCGTTAACACTTTTTGACGCCTAGGTGAAGTAGAGGTGTCAAGACAGTCGGGCCGACCAGACCCGTGAAAACCGGCCCGGATCGACCCCGGACCGCGGGTCGACCCGTGACCCAAGCGGGCGGTTCACGGGTCAAAGAGGTGTGATCCGCTGGCTTCGTGGGTTGCACCTTCACAGGCCGCGGTTAATCGTGACTCGTGAAAAAAAAAATTAAATATTATAGTAAGTAGGTGCCAACCTAATTGAGATGCATTTAAACTATAAGTTATATTAAAAGTAGGTATCAATCTAGTTGGGATATACTTATACTATAAATATTTGATAATAGTAATTAGAAATGCATTTAATTGTTATTTGTTTAAATTAAATTTAACTTTTCAAAGTTATAAATAATTCATGTAATATTAAATTTGAATTTTATGTAAACATTTCTTGGTATAAATATGAATTTATCATTTTGTTCAATTCTTAGTTTACATTTTTTTTTAAAAAAAATTTGCTATAAATATGAAAAATTCTATATTTTTATAATTTTATTTATACAATTATACGAGCCAAACCAGAACAAACCTTGACCCGTGACCCGCATGGGCTCGATCCGGATGGGTCAACGGACTAGCTTGAGTTATAGTCCAAAATTGTAGGCCGACCCGTAACCGGCCCATAACCCGTAGCAGGCGAGTTTTTTTTTTTTTTTTTTTTCACGCAGGCCGTTACCGACCTCGTATGTTGGCAGGCCGACCCGGCCCGAACCACCCTGATTGACACCTCAAAGGTGAAGGCTCTTAAGAGCTTTAGTTCAGTGTGGCCGTCTAACCCCACTTCAAACTTTTTAGAACAATGATTTTTAACATAAATGTTTCAGAGACTTTTATACAAGAATAAATTGCAAGAAAAAAATGAATTAGCAAGTTCAAGATTCACCAATGCTGATAGACCCGGTCAGGCATTGAACTGGAAAATGGAGAGGGCAGGAGATTAAACTGCGTCGTAGTGGAGGTAAAAAATAGTTTTCATATGCTTATACCTGATCAATTAAGGTTGTGTCATAAATATTATTATCTAAAAAGCCCATCAGCCAAAGCTTGTTAGAGATTAACAATTATCCAAACACCATCGCCTCGACACGATTTGTTCTATAAGTTCATAGTAGCAATATCCTTCAGTGATCTCCTACCAGACGTAAAACATGAACATGAGTTAAAGATGATACCGATCGATTAAGAGAACGACAATTTAAGTGGTCGATGACATATTTTACGCAAACATGAAGAGACTTGTATTAATGAGAGACGCAATCTCGTTGTAATATATTAGAGAAGAAAAATAGATCAAAACTAACAAAGCTACTGCAAACAATCTTTCATTAAATCTGACAATGAACGTTAACAATGATTCACATAATCAACCAATAAAAATAAATAAATAAAAAGCACGGTTGTCACAGTAGAGTAAAATATCCCAGCGGAAAGTGTAACCATGCTGCATATATCGTGACAACAGATAATGAACTTCAGAAGGCTGAATCCATAAGAATAACATAAACAGCTGTATCTCAAACATAAAAATATTCACATCATAAAAACAAAAATATAAAATTCTAGCATGTCAAAAAGCAAACAGATCGACACAAGAAATCACCAGAGATTTGTTAAGGATAAATGAGTACAGAAGTTTTCTAGTTACTATATGCCTGCAAAAATTACAAAGGTCGAACTTTACATCGTTACAATAGCATTGCTTTCAAGCACCAAATCAGAAGCACTAATGATCAAATGAACTGAAATTTGAAATCAGTCAGGTAACTTACAAAATGAAAATCTAGGTAGCCCAGAAATTCCAGAAGCACGTGATTCCTATCCTAGGGCAATAAGAAAATCGATGAACTTTTGCCCATCGCAATATCTGGTGATTAGAAGCTGAAAGCAAATCAAACACATAAAAGTCTGCCTCTATTTTGATGAACTGTTTAGAAGCTGACTACCGCCGGGCAGTGCGACTTTTTGCTCTTGCTTTCTGCACGACAAAGGAGGCGCAACAGATTACTTTAAAAAGCCTAGTGCATGCTTGACATGGACAACCCAATGAGAGTAAATAATAAGTCATCCAGATGTCAATCTGATATGTATGATAGCATACTACTTTACGCCATTAATGTATTCAGTGTTCACAAACATCCACAGTTCTCCCAGGCCAATACTCACAAGCATAAAACACAAGGCACAAAAAAGAAAAGAAATATGTTCATGCGCCAGTAGACTGATGCATATATATCCACAGATGAAAAATAAAAAATAAAAAAAAATTGTGCCTTAGATGAAAAAACTTGTGCACTTTTATGACGTAGATGAAAAAAAAATGAGTCTAGTATGCACATGAGGGAATGTAGAAGACAAATTTAAATAAATATCTCCCCTCGAACAACTTAAGCTTTTAATTCTTTTCGTTTAACACTATTGTGCTTCTCCAGTTTTCCAGGAAAATGAAGATATCTGGGACAAGATTATACAGTTTTATGCAGCAAACAATGGTCCAAAAAATATCTTTCTGTCCATGTTTAATTACTAAGACAAACTTTGAATACATAATATCATCTAAAACCACTGGCATTTCTCCCAAACAGAGAACCCCAACGGAGAACACTATCACCAAGACACCAACAAAACTAGTCCTTGCAAACAACAATCTCATCCACTCACAGCAGAAGCATTCAAGCTCAGCAGCTATCACAGTTCATATAAAACAAAAATCCTAAAATAAGAAATTTTCTTAAAATGACTAAGTATGAGAAAGAAAATTAAGTATGGCCAACATTGTAATATTTCTTTTACAATGACCAGAATTTAGGGTATTCCTAAAACAACCTTGTATAATTCATGATTGGCTCTAATTTCATTCATTATTGTGGCTAAAAAATTCGGAAGACAGATAACTGCCTTTTCTTCAGTAAATAAAAAATAGGCAAAATCAGGTCTTAAATTTATCTCGGGGTCTTAAACTTTCATGAAAATCCTTATTCTGTTACCACTAATATAATTGTTACACCATCTCCCACCTACCTTTTTGACAGATCTCGAGGGAAAATCTTTTCTAACAATAATCTAGTAATAATAAGACTCCTTTTTTTCAGTAATAGGAACATAGTCCTGAAGTGAAAAAGTTAACTCAACACAAAGTTAGAGCTGATCAAACTTTTCATACTCGAGTGACAATTTTTCACTTTGACCATGAAAAGAGGGCTATTATGAACAACTCCCCATCCTAAAATCATTGCTACTTCCCTCTTTCTTTACTTATCAAACATCCACAAATCCCACTAGACTTGTGTCACCAAGATTTGTCACTCTTAACCACCATTGACTTCAATGATTCATTAGGATTTTGAATATCACTGGCCATTCAGGTCAACCATCATAGCTATCACTTCTCGAATGCCTCCATTTATGCTCCCTGTTGTACATTAAACATTTCTCCAGAATATGCAACATGTCAAAATATGACATCCAAGTTCAACTGAGCTAGCTTGTGGTGTGATTCATCACTAATCGTGTTATGATATCAGAATGGAGGCCTAGATATTAATGGGAACAATGCCGGGATTTAATGATCTGTTCCATATGATTCTATCTAAAGAATGCATCATCATTTGGCTTTTTCTATCTGTAAAGAGCAATTTTCAGTAGATAGCTCCAGTGAGTACATTGAATCAAAATAAATTAAAGTCCCTATTTGGTAGAGATTAAAATAAGATTTTTAGTACATTTTGATTAAAAGTTGATGAAATGTATAGTTGAAAAATTGTGGGTCCCATAAAATATGTGATTAAAATTAATTGTTGACTTTGATTTTGATAAAAAATAACACTTTAATTTCTATCAAACTGGGGCAAAATGTCAAACAGATAAAAAATTATAAATTTTATCGTATGCAAAGCATGTACTTTTAAGAGGACAGATAGTCAGACATTGATGCGGGGAGCAAGAGGTAAGAATGTGAAAGGAAAGATATGAAAAGCCTGTCCAGAGATAATTAAAATAAGAAATTAAATTTACTCACTGAAATAGTCCCAAAGCTTGCTCCTGATCCTGTTGCAGCTCCTATTGACAAGTCAAACAAATCCAGTGAAAAAAGTTGAAAAGGAAAGGTATTCAAATAGGGAAAAAGAAACACTTATAGTTAAAACACAAATATTATAGGCGTAAAACACCTGAAATATAATTTGAATTACTGAGATTTTTTGTCTCGTAAATGTTTAGATCATTTGGCAATAACATCAGTTGATATAAAAGTTTGCTATCCAAATTGTCACAATAATGAGTCGAAGAAATAATAATGTTGACCTAGAATTAATTGATAGCAATATTCGTGTCAAGTAGCAAGATACAAACTATAGATGCATTCAATTAAAATCAGAAAACCAACACATAGGTTGACAAGGCAGGATGAGAAGAGGTAGGTTTGTTGCAATTGCACTAACACAAAGAAAATGGTGACCAGTGGAAGGAAACTATGTTTGTTACGAAAGCATTGAACATCAAATAACCTCATTCAAACCCATCGGTGATAACCAGTTTGAAATTGATGAAGAGGAGATACTGTCGTCTCATGGGTATTAATTTCTCATCAGGAAAGCAGAGAGCTAAAATTCAGTGCATCCCACCAAATCTCAGCAAGAAAAAAATCAATTTTTACACTAAATAACATGATATAAACTAACAAATTTCCATTTTTCTCGTCAGTCATCTAAATAGAAGTAGTTGACAATATTGAAGTTAATCATTTGATTTGCTAGTCAAAAATTACCTGTACCAAATGGAGTTGAAAAAGTTGAGAGTCCAGAAGGAGTTGAACTAAATAATGGAGCCGAAGTGCCAAAGCCTGAGGTGGAAACAGATAATGAACCAAAAGGTGAAGTCTGAGGGGTTGCACCAGATGACGCAAACAAAGAGGAGACTGGAGCAGACGTGGTAGGAGTGGAGAACAGAGAAAGTGATGTGGTAGCAGATGGAGTAGCGAAGAGTGAGGTCCCACTTCCAGATGAAGCTGATGCTGCAGCAAACATGCTTGGTGTAGTTGATGCCCCAGTTGCAGGAGAGATGGTAAGCAGGCCAGCAACTTGGGTTGATGGTTGAGAAACTGTAGGCAAATGTAGAGTTGGGTGCACTCTTCGAGCAGCAGCCTCTTGTTTGGCTGTTTCCCGCCTATCAGCCTCAAGAAATGGATCATTCCCATCCCCACGACGGCGCTGGTCTGCAAGGTACGCAGTTTTCATGGATTCAATGTACTGATGGGTGCTCTCAACCTATGTATCAATTATGAAAAGCACTGCATCAGTATCACCATAGGAAAAGTTGCAAGAACAACATATAAATACACATATCAATAAAGCAAAATGTTGAAACAAACATTTGGAACAGTAAAAATATCATTATATGCACTCTGGAAAGTAAAAACAGGAACTTTTCCTGAGAACACAATGCTCTCATACAGTAAATCATTCAGATATTGCTTGTAATGAATTGTGTGATGTATAGAAACCTTGTATCCTATAAACTGTGAGGAAAACAATGATAACAGAATGGCGAAGGAACAAAAGTTACAACTCAAGAATATTGTTCTAATTTCAAATTAAAGGGAAATTATTGAAATAATCACAATCGGTGAGTGTTTTTTCTATTATGAACCAATTTTTTCAACTAATTTAATCAAGCAATCAATTTTATCACGATGTGAGCGAGCTGTAAAAAACACATATGTTCTTACATGTAAAAATAATGATGTGGACCATGACTTGTGAAATATGCAAAACTAAATATGAGCATATCAAGGTGGCTTATTTCTAAAAATAATCGTAAACAACTGGCTCACTTTTTAGAAATAAGCCCACCCAAATATGCTATATGATACCCTTAGAAAGAGAAATTAAAAATAGAGGAAATATTGAACAAGACCTCTTCTTCCCCATCAACCATTTGTTCCCCCTCAGCCAGCGTTCCCCGTTTCCACATATGGCTTGTCCCTCACAACTGATACCAGGATAATGCGATTTTGGCGATGCAACTAGTGTTTGGTCAGAACCCAGTATTTGGGGAATTGAAGAGTCGTTACCAGGAGAATATATTGCAAAAAACCTATTGAGTCTGGTAAATGTTATGATGGCTGGAGCTCAGCCACGTGATATTGCACTCTAGCTGAAGAATTCTCCCAGAGCATACGGCCCTTGACATTTATTTGGGTACAAGTTAAAAACTGCAGCCTGCAGTGGCAGCTGGGGAGGTGGGAATAGTGAAACTCTTCTTGGGGTTGTGGTGTATGCACTTTATTTACACCTACGGTGATTAGATTCTGAATATTTGGAGCCTGGAGATAGCATTTTTCTTTCTTTTAACACGGAATTGAATGTGGGATACAAAGGAAGACATTACTCCACTAGGATGATTCATCAGGAGGATCATATTTTTCTCCTTCTCAACATGGAACTGAAATGGGAACTATAAAGCCATATATTGTTCCATTGGGATGGTTTCAATCATAAGACATACTTGCCAATAATGTAGACAGTGTTTTTCAGTTGTGTTTCTTTGTTGTTTTTCTTATTGTTATCAATTTGAAGTTGCAGTGCAATCTATCTTTCTGATAGGACCGAGCCAGCAGCTATATCTCAATTGTCAGCAATGGTGGTTCAGCGTAAATTTAAAGCTAAGTTTAGACCGCTCAGAGTAGTTGTACCTATTAAAAAGATTATCATAGAGGAGACAACCCATCGATTCCAGCCTAACAAGACTAGTAAAATGCCAAAACTGAAGACAGCTCTCTGGGTCAAACTATGAATTTCCTCTTCTTTTGAAATCCTAGTTCTCTCATGTTGGTTCTATTGCACATTTGCACTTTTTCAATGAAGCAGATAGCAAAACACACCCAGGCGTTTCTAGCTAAGACAAAATGTTGGCTGAGGGGATAATTATTGGGTGTGGAATTCAAGAGGTCATTTTAACTCCTTTCCTTTATGGGTGTCAAAAAAATTATTGATATTTTAAACTTTATATTGCCCACGTTTTTATTCCATGTAGGACTCCAGTGCGCGTTTTCCTTGTCATCAATAAAAAAGAGCACAGCTCATGGTCTACTAAAATTGAAACAATAAACTACCACATTGTTCGACTGAAAAAACTTCAAGGTTGAGTCATAATTGAAATACCATCCAAAGTTCGTTATTTTTCCAAACTTTTCCCTTTAATACAACCAATTAGATTAAGATAAATGCACAAATCATGAGAAAACATGAAATTTGTAAAAACTACAGCATATTAATTCATCAATTGCAACCTAGGGAGGGAATGATTACCTTTGCTGCAACATGAACAAAAAAGTCGTGAACATTTGACATTACGTTGGGTAGAGACTGCAACAAGGATGAACTTGAATTGGAAGAGTTCTTATCAGAATCTAAGATGATCAACTGTTCTAACTCTTCAATCCACTGGCGACAATCAGAGAGATACTTCTCAAATCTAGCAATAGTCTGCTGCAAAAATGGGGATGGTTTCTTTGGGATACCACTATAAAAATCAAACACTGGCACCACAGAATTAGCCGGGGGTGGATTACTGGATGTCAGAGTTACTGTCGCTCCTGACGTCTGGAGTGGTGATGTGGCACTTGCTGCTGCAGCTTTATTTTGGTGAAGAAACCTCGGTCTCAACATAATGTAAGAACGAACAGAAACCTCGGCATTTCTTAACATATCTTTGGCAACAGTCATTAGCTCTTGCAAAATTGCTTTTTGCCTTTCCATTGACATACTGATTCCACCAAGTTCCTGAAAAGTAAGACATGTAAATAAATTGCAATATACTAATGCTAGCATGAAACAAAGGTATCTGAGATTATTTTCTCAATCAACTTAGTATTTCCACAATCCTGAATGCTAAAAATCAGACACCTTGGTTGTGGACATTTTAAGCACAGACTTAATAATGTAGCAAAAGACTAACCACAAAAGCAGGCAATACTCAATGCCACATATTAGCATGAAAACCAAGACAATGTGGATTCCTTTTCACAATTAAATTAATAATTCCACAATCTTCAATGTGAGAAATCAAATGCTTTGGCCATGACATTTTTAGGCAGAAACCTAGGCCCTGTTTGGTAGGAATTAAAATTCAAAATATGGCCGTTATTGAGTCCCACTCGTCTAATAAAAGTCAACAATAACGACCATTTTTTCAATTTTAATCTGATTTTAATTCCTACCGAACGGACCCCTAATAATGTTAGCAAAAAGGTTAACCAACTAAGAAGGCAATACTCGATGCCATGAAATTGTAGACATAAAGTACATGAATTGGCAGAACAACACTGTGAAATATTCTAAGATGGCGCCTGTAACTAATGGCCGAATTTTCAAATGGATATTAAAAACACTACGCAAGGACACCCCTTGAGAACCCAATGTAACTGCTTCACATTATCAAACTGTGAATCCATTTATAACCAGTGAACTGGAGCCATGACATGCTATTTCTTTTCTTCGTTTCTTTTCTTTTCCTTGGAAAGAGAAAATTGCCATACTAAGTGTAATTGTCAAAATTCATTTCCATTATATCTCACTTGGAGGTATAAAGCATATTTGCCAACCAAATAGCACTCTTATGTTTGTCAAAATTCATGCTAAAATGAAGCAACGGTCATAAAAAAAAAAAAAATCCATGAAAGAGTTTATTGAAAATTTAAAAATGAAGGGTTGAAATGTAAAGACCTGAACAATCTGACTGGCATCAAGCTCAAGTCCTTGGCTAGAAACCGAAGAATCATAGAGCCTACTGCACTGATCCAATCGCTGGCTCTCATCCCTGTACTCCAATATTTTTTCCCTGCATCCAAAAACGATCTAAATCCCCAATCACCCAAAAAAAATTAACAAAAAAATGTACAATACAAAATCACGTGCCCAAGAACACAACAAAGGAAACATGAATTTACTCAATTTGGTGGAGCAGTTTTCGCGAGTCAGGATGCAGGTCATCCCATTTGGTACTATAGGTAGCGGGACTTTTATCATTAGTAAAAAGATAGAGGTGTTGCTGCTGCAGTTGCTGTGTTTGTTGCTGTTGCAGTTGTGGCTGCTGGGGTTGAAATTGAAATTGCTGCTGCTGCTGTTGAAATGGAGTGGTTTGGGAAAATGGCGAGGGTTGGAATGGAGATTGCTGTTGCTGTTGTGGGGTAAATGAGAATGCCATTTGAGTTAGGGTTTAAAACAATTCGTTAATTGGGAATGATTCTCTTGAATTGAAGAGTATATCGTAGAAAGATTAAACTTTGAGAAAAAAAAAACCCTAGACTGCGGGGAACTTGGAAGAAAAAGGCGCCATTTGGGGGCATGTTTGAGGCCTTTGGATTCCGTGAATTTTTGGAACAATTGATTGACGGAAAATGTATAATTACAAAATTCAATTAAAATTGAAAATATAGTCGTTGTTGAGTCTCAATCGTTTAATAAAAGTCAACAATAACGACTAATTTTTTCAATTTTAATTCGATTTTAATTTCTACCCAACACGCCCATAATATTATTTTATCGAAAAATGTTTAATTTTGAATAAAAAGTGAAAAATATATATCACTACTTTATTAAAAGAGATGATGGTCAAATACTGTTCATTTTTACCCCTTCTATTTTACACTTAAACTAGTTGTTGACTGTGCATTATCTGGTTTCGCTATTTATTGACTAATTGATATTTACGCTGTGGTTTTTCTATTTATAACCACAATTGTTGACTGTGTTTCTTCTCAATTTTAGTTAAACCGACCTTGACAAATATCTGATTTTTCCTCATCATTCACTTTTCATATCTCAACTCTAATGAATCCGAAGAAATAACATATTATACATCAACTTATTTCTTCTCCATTGAAAACAAAAGCAAAGTTCTGCCAAAGAATTCAAGTACAACCTTCTTTTGCAAATAGTGAGGGAGCTAGAGAAGGTTTGGTATTTTTTTTCCATAAGATTTTCTATTATTACTGCAGTTTTTTGTTTCAATTTTTTTTATTATAATGTGATTTAAAACATGGATAAGTATTTTATTTATTTATTTACTCTTTGTACTTCATCTTAAACAAATATTTGGTCGATTATCAATGACAAGCTAATTAATTAAATATATTAAGGACAAGAATGTGGTGGTGGTGATGATGATGATGATGAATATATGTTATGCAATGCAATTAAAATATGGTGCACTTGTAAAAGATGATGTAATTTTCAGTTAAAGAACACTAATTTAACTACTCATCAATTTTGACAGTTCATGAGGGATGCAGAAACAGGAGCAGAGAGACCGTATGTCTTCGCACAATGTGGAGACACCGCATGTCTCCACATTGTGCGAAGGCATACCCCCAGTGTCTCCACATTGTACGGAGACACGACCTCTGTATGTAGATTCTGGACGACTTCATCTTTAATTTTTTTTTTGTATGTTTCAACTATTTTTTTTATTTCCAGTGTGTATAAAATTCCATTATATTACTTATCTCGTGGAATCGAAAGCTGTAGTCGAAATCTCTACCTGGTAAGGGTTTTGAAATAAATTATTTTGTCCACATAATGCTTGATTTTTTTGTGTAAATTTTCAACTGCTTTTTTTTAGGGTTTTTTTAACCGACTGTATTGTACCTAAAGTATTTCGATTTTATTAATGTTTAAGATTTCGTATCATTAGCCCGATAGTATTCTAAAGTTCCCATATCGAACTTTGGTAGGGAATTTTAAGCAAAGTTCAGTAAAAGGGATAAAAATAAGTTTTCAGCTGAGTTACGCGGTTGTCACATCAAATTGCTTGTTCAATCGTTCACACGTACTATTATCACTTCGTTGCTACTTCCACTTGTATAGAAAGAAACTAGTTTAAATATTCGAGTGAGTACTGAGCTTCGATTGATGACTAAATAGTTCATCCTTCCCTAATGGTAAGGTTACTTTGGGAATCCTAAAGAGCGAGTTTCAGGTTGAGCAAAAAGTTGTTCATCGTAAATTCTGCAATAAGAGCAACAGATTTAAAGATAGTAAGCATATGTTATGGGCAACTACATATAAGATTGTAAGATTATTCCCTTCTAACAATCTTCATCCAGTCAAATATGTTTCATTCTATGAAACACATTACATTTTTGGATCTAATACCCCACACTACGAGATGTTCAAATTATTTGGAATTCATCTTGTTGATAATGCTTTATGGTGAAATGAAGCATTGCCGAATTGTGTTTACAAATTTTAGAAAAGATTTATGTACTATCTTGACAACGAAAAATATCTTCTTTGCATTCAAATATGTACACACCAACCCATTTCTTAACTTCTTATGCAAAGACATGAAATTTGAGTCTCATGCTTTTAAAGTTCAGATATAACTTGGTAGTATCTTATAATAGAAACTGATTTTTATTTCTTTACCCAAAACATGTGCCCTCATTCCTTTTGTTTGTCTTATTTCTGTTTTCTTCTTTATTTACAATTCAAATGTGGCCTATGCCTCCTGCTTATTT
This sequence comes from Fraxinus excelsior, assembly GCA_019097785.1. NCBI lineage: Eukaryota > Viridiplantae > Streptophyta > Magnoliopsida > Lamiales > Oleaceae > Fraxinus > Fraxinus excelsior. The sequence goes on along the minus strand of CM032634.1, from coordinate 12,596,097 downwards.
CAGTAGATATAATCGAACTGTGAAGCTGGAGGTTATAGGGAAAACCAAAGAACCAAACTATCACGCTTTGTTTTAAGTTCCTTAACTCAATAAGAAGTACAAATAGTATGAACAAAAGTTCATTCACACAGTTTTCAAACCAAATCTCTGATCCCCATCAACTACTGTTGAGCATACTTTATTCATGTTCCCACACTTGCCAGAGCTGCCAACTGTGGCTAAAGGATATCATCTTCTAATCTTGTCTATAGAGTGAGTGCTATTGAATATGGATAAATGTACTTATCTAAAGCCACCATACATGTATATATTGATGTCCCTTCTGGTGGATGTATTCTTTGTTTTTAACAAGTACTATGCTCCTGACATTGAATTTATTGGAAGGAGGTTGGATGCATGAATGTCATTAAGTATGACTAATTAAATTGAGGTTGTATATATTCGAACCATTTTTACATCTATGAGGCCTTTAAGTGTCCAAGTGGGCTTAAAAGTAAACACGGAACAAGTTTAACACTCCACAGAGTACCCCAACTCTTAAGAGAAGAGAAAACACTAGATTTTTAATGCTAAAATTAGTTCAGTGCATGAGAAATTCAATGATCCTTACCAGGAATATAATATCATTTTTCATTTCAAAACATTGGTAAATTCTACGAATTATCTTCATCTCGTGAAGTCAGATATTCGATCAATGAGATTCAACAAATGAGCTACATTAGCTCTAAAATCCAATTGCGACTACAGGCCCACAGATCTCAAGTGGTTTATTTGTGTTAAAATGATGAGCTTTGTGCTCGTGGATTCATTTATCATAAACATTGTCTCGTCCATGTCAATATAAAGTTTATTTCTTTACAAATGTTTCGTAATATTAATCCAATTACGCTAACATACAACGCTAATAGCACCTTCAAAATAACACAACACGTGCATCGCACGACGTAAAACTAGTTTTGAAAAAAAAAATGTCAAACAAGGTCTTAGAAGTTTAGAAATTGGTACTTGTTTGGTAACGATCAAAATCTACTTTGATACGGAAAGTCAAAGTCAACACCTAGAGCTTATTTGAGTCTCATTATTTGTCAAAAATGTATTTTGGAATATTGATTTGATAGATAATGTGTGATTAAAGAATAAAGAAAAATCTTGTGTTTGCGTATAGTATTATTTTATTGAAAAATGTGCAGTTGAAAATAAAAGAGAAAATATAAAAAAAAATGTCAAACAAGGTCTTAGAAGTTTCGAAATTGGTACTTGTTTGGTAACGATCAAAATCTAGTTTGATGCGGAAAGTCAAAGTCAACACCTAGAGCTTATTTGAGTCTCATTATTTGTCAAAAATGCATTTTTGAATATTAATTTGATAGAGAATGTGTGATTAAAGAATAAAGAAAAACTTTGAGTTTGCGTATAGTATTATTTTATTGAAAAATGTTCAGTTGAAAATAAAATAGAGAAAATATATTTTGAAAATAATATGGACCAAACAAGAGTCTAATTTTAACCACATATTTCCGTTTGGCCCCTATTATTTGTGATTATAATTTTTGGAATGATGTTTTTTGAAGAACGTGTGGTTAAAAAAATAAAGAATTTTAAGTTTACGTGTAATATTTATTTATTGAAGATGTATGATTGATAGAAAGAGAGAAAAAAATTATAACTTTAATAGGGACTAAATTCACAACTTTTCAACTATACATTTTATCAATTTTAATAAAAAATTTACTAAAAATCTTATTTTAATTCTCTGGTAAACAAGAACTTATCCTTTATTTGAGCTTCAATCTTTAAAAATTCTTTGTTTAAACTTATTTTCAATCATATTCTTCAAAAAAGAAAAAACCCATTACAAAATCTATTTTTAAAAAAATGGAGCTTAAACAAATCTTTATATTTGGCCTAGTTATTGAGTAACATGGGTTTAGGGTAAATTTTTTTATTATAATTCAAGTTAAGGACAAAAGTTTAATTGAAGCTCAGATCGACCTCCTCGTGATCTCCCAAAGCAATTCAACAAATGATGACTACCCCATTCCTTTGCGCTTTCTAAGCAAACGTATTGTACGTTTGATACAAAGCAAGATATATTTAGCCTCCATTTGAATACAACTTATATGTTGACTTTTAAATTTAGTCAAAATAAGTTATTAAATTTAACAATACATTTATAATTATTACTCGTTATTATTCATGCATTTCACATAATTCATTATTATTCCTCTTCATAAATTGATTTACAATTTGTCAAACGGACGCTTAATTGTTCATAGTCCACCTCACGTCAATTATAAATTTAATTTGTGTTGCTCTACACAATCCAACAATTTGTATTACATAATCAACTTATAATCGACCTTATGTCAATTTTTGTTACAATACGAGGCAATTGTAAAGGGGGGGAGTAGTGAGTGAGAAATTCTAGTAGGGAGTGGTAGTCCAATGCAATAAATCATAGAGGAGTAAACAATGTCGAGGGGGTTGTGCACATTGGGGTGTTAAATGGACCGAATAGTCACTCGTCCCACCCACCTTTGGGCTCGATTTTGTCCACACAATGAGCCAGCACACAGTTCGTCTTTTTTTTTTTTTTTTATATAGAACTAAAAATCATTTTCATTCTTGAAGAAGGATGATCTGAGCACTCTTGTGTCAAAAGATGAACAAGGCTAAGTGCTCTGTCGACAATGTGGTTTGTAAAACTAGATCCACAAGATAGCATTCTACCTTGGAAAGCCATGCACGAGCAGTGGAGACGTGAATTTATAAGGAAATGGTAAACATAAAAATTAAATTTTGTCAAAAGAATTATAAAAGTTGTAAAAATTCTCCTCCTTTATCCGATTTTCGACCGATGATAATACATAGGTTGAGTTAAAATTTTACACATATGAATATATTGTGCATAGGTTTTTTTAAAAAAAAATGAAATGTCAATATACAATAATAAATCTAAAACTTAATGTACCAAAATATCAGTGAATATTGTCATTGCTAAAAATCTTCAACAATTACGTTAGCCATCTTGTTTGTATTCGATAGTCTGCATCTTCTTAGTCCTTTGAGCATATTATAAATTGATGTGGTCTATAACTAGAAATTGACGACTCATGAAAAGGTAATCTATGACTTTTCGTGCACTTGAATGAATTACAACGTTTGGGAGTAGACCTATAGGATAAACAAAAATTGGAAAACTATTTCACAACCATGACCTAGATGATATATCACATGCCAAGTTTTAGTATTTTTGTGAATGGTAGAAAAAATGAGGAGAGGAACAAATTTGGTAGATGGTCTGGGCCATTCATAAACACCATTTTTAACTGGGTCTTGTAGTAGACATGCCCCCCTTACGATGATCATTCACCAAAAAAGAAGAAGTAAGAAACGTAAGATTTAGATCGTGTTGAGCACATAAGTTGGATATGACAATTAAACACTGATGTATGGAAGGAACACAAAGCCCATCGGTTAGCTTAAGGGAAAGTGATGAAGATGGATGAGAGGCTGAACCAGTGTAAGTAATAGACAATTTGTTACCATCTCCGACCATCATGAAATCCTGACCACAATATAGATAATAGAGAGATAAGATATAGAGGTAAGAGGTAATATAACGTGTTGTACCAAAATTAAGAAGCCAATAGTTGTTAGGTTGTAGTGTAGGGGTAGAGTCAACATTTGGTAGGTAATAGGATGGAGGATTGGGCCTACAAGTCCAAGAACTTCGAGATGGGGCAAAATTGTTGGTGTTGTTGATAGGAGGAGGTGGTGGAAGGTTGAGATGAGCAAGTTGACAACATCGTCGGACTGAATGCCCTTGTACACAACATATCTAACAGCGACATTGGTATATTTTATCAAGATTGTTGTTGTTGATATTACCATATAGAGGAGTGAAATTGGAGGTAAATAGACGAGAATTGGGATATGGGGATCAATTGTCAATTTATGATGTAGCTATATAGGTAGTGTTTAGCGAAGTGCGATGTTTGGATTTGTAAATATGATGCAGCTAAAATTCAAAACTAATGAGTTTTCCATGAAGCTTATGAAATAAAATAGGCATTTCACAAGCATGAACTGCAAAGGATATATCATTACTGGTGAAGGAAACATGCGTTGCATGTTAGTTGATTAGTGTTAAAAAGTATTTGTAAATTTGGTTGATGTTATTTTTAAATGTATTGTGCACTTTAAATATACAAGATATAAATGATTTTGTTTTGGAATTGATTGATTTTGTTTTGGAATTGATCTTGGTTGATGGTTTTGTTGATGTGATGATGAACAAGAAAGATATAAGGGAATCAAAGGAGAAATATAGGATTATGGTTAGAAAGTTGTAAAGCCTTAAGTATATGTTCTGTGATTCTGATAAAAAAAATATTAATAAACTTTGCAACAATAAAAACATATGAAAATCGCAAAGATAATTTCATCGTGTATCCAAATTACAACAAAGTTGTATAATCGCAGTACTATAAGGAAAATTTTGTAGAAATACGTACCGTTGTTTGTGTTTGTACTTCCGACTATATATAGTAGAACAAAGGAATTGAAGCAGAAAAAAGGAATTCAATTGTATTGCTTCGAGAAGAATGAAAATTGCAGTTTGTATAGTGCACAATGTTGTATATAAATAGAGAATACAATCAACAAACTAACTGCCTCTAACTTATTCAGCTATACTCTTGTCTGAACATGGGGTTCCAACCGATGTATTTTTCACAATTCTGATTGTTATCCATTAGTATCAGGACGAACGAGGACGTATAAAATAGTCATTATAACAAATATCTATTGCAATCTTTCATCTGTATATAGTCATTATGTCTGATGAAACTGATTCTATTGAATATCCTAGAATGAAACATTCTATGTATTTGAGTAAAAAAAAAATTGCACAGTTTGACCTATAAGAGAAATAGTTTTATGTTAGATTGAATTAGTATCATAAATGTAAAATCGAATTAAAAAGAAATTGAAATATAATAGTAAACAGTAAATTGTTTAAATAATCACCCATTGTTTGCACCAGGTAGGTAAGGTATGACGTCCAACTCCATTTTCTTGTTTCTATATTTCCTTATATCTTATCTATTGGAGAAAAACTCTGATGACATTATTAGTGTTTGGACTAAATTGAATACTACAGTTGCATGTGCCATGACCTGTTTTATGTGTGAACATTATGACAACAATCATAGATCTGAAATTTCCATTCACGGAAATCAACAAGAAAAAGATATCAACTGTTACCTGGATACGAACATAGAATTAATAGATAATTGCACATTTTCCATGGATTGCCAGCTATTGACAAATTGTCATTTATGTATTCTCCTAAAACGGTTAGATCTAGTGAATCTTTACTGGCACTTCTTTCTCGTATGCTTATTTGCTACATCATCGAGCGAGTACATTCATTTTCAAATCTGAAGTTTAGAATTGCATATTCTTTAGAAACAAGGGTGCAACTATATTAATTAGCTGCATCAATAGTTTTAACTCCAGATCAATATTCTAATAGAATAAATAGATGTAAATTAATTATATTAAATATGGAATGAAATTCATTATGTTTACTAAACTTTACTAACCGCAACATTCATATCTTGCGTTGTATCCATTATAGCTTTTAACGTGTCTCTTCCATAAAGATTGTCAGTTCCATCATCCCAATATGCACTATATAACATAATTGAAATTATTTTTAAATAAATCTAATGAAAATTATAATATTGAAGCTAATAAAGTATAATTAGATTGGTTACCTCAATGTATTATGCATTAGCCAATCTCTAATTGTTGTATATCTGTCCATATGATAGTTTTCTAAAGGATAACATGTGGATGACATTGAAGACTATATATTTTTTCCTTTAGTTTTCTTTTCTTTTGTCAACTTTTCAACATGTTCAATTTGTTGAGATGTTGAGGGATGCTTTATTTCAGTACCATGAACTGGACTCTTATAGACAGGAACATCTTGTTGTAGAGAAGTTATAACGACTTTCATGTTTGATTCCCAGTCAGATAATTTGTTCAGCATATTGTTATTTTGTTCATCAATATAAGATTTCACTGAACTTACACTGTGACATCCCAAAACTTTACCATGCTTTTTATTATGATGTACCTTTCATGTAGCCTAGTAAAAGATGTGTTCAGGGGGCGGACCCACGAAAGGCCCAGCGGGGGCGGCCGCCCCCACTGAAAAAAAAAAACCAAAAAAAAAATTTTTTTTTTTTTTTTTTTTTACAATTTTTTTAGCTTATTTTCTATCTCGAATGTAGCAAGAATCTGATGAAACTCATGTTTTGTATGTAATCTTTTTCTCTTTAATCTTGTTACATGTTCTTCAATCTCATAGAGTTAGATGGTTAAATTTCCTTCCCACTTGAATACAGCTTGCCAGAAGGGCTTGGAGATGATTTGACAATTGAAGTCCACGATTCGAAAGGAAAGTATTTTGGCCATGTAGTAGTTCAGGTGGCTAATATTGCTGAAGAATTGGTATATTATGTAAATCTCATTTTGACCGCCTGTGATTGCAAAAAGTGTTGCATGGTCAGAGTGAATATATTTGTAGGTTTGATACAGGGTGAGAGGCTTCCTTCATGGCCTATATAGCATGAACTAGTTGGGAAAATGCAACTAAATCTAAACTATTCAACAACTCCCAAAAAAAAAAAAATTTCGGGGGCAGCCCCCGTAAGCCCCCACCCCTTCAACTTTGGATCCTTCTACTTTAGCGGGTTGGCTCCATTCCTAATCTCACCCCCACTCAAAAAATAATCTAGGTCCGCCCCTGGATATGTTAATAATAATATAATCTTATAAAAAGAATTTAATTAAGACTTTGGTTAATTAAAAATAAATAACCATGTGAAGAAATTAAGGGGAATGAAATGGCTACCCCTATAGATACTACCTTGCCACACTAATTACTAAAATAACAAATGACATGATAGAGTAAAATGTGGCTAAGTAATAATTAGAGAAAATTAATTATAATGACAAATGGCCTATTAGGGTAAAATGTGGCAAAGTAATGATTATGCAAAATTAAATTAATTATTATTTTAATTCTCAATCACTACTATAAATAGAGAAGAATGAGAGAAAGATAGAACATACAACAATTTGAAAACTAAAGACAAGTGAAGAAAGTACTTTTATTATCTTGCAACTAGAATGTGAGTAATATATGCCTATTTTTATTCCAAACATATTTATTACAATTATATTCATTGAATCACTTCTTACCTTTTTAAATTGATTATAAATTCAAGATTTTACTCATTGACATTGCATTAGATATTGGCATTGCATTGAATAATGCTTGATATTATTGATTATACACCAAATTGGTGTAATTGACTAATGAGTGTGTTATTCTCAATTTGCGTGCACATGTAGAATTGAACATCTATAATTGTAGCCCATTATTTTCCTTACTTATTTTGGAAAGAAAGACATTTATAGTATAGATTACTAGCTGAATAAGTGTATTCATATTATTATTTGTTATTATTATTGTTTCTTTTGTAGATGATCACCATTGAGTATATTGATTTTACATCAGGGGAATGGATGATTTCAGAAGACGGACAATATTACATATATGTCAAGGAAGTTCATACATGGATGACATATCCAGAGTTCCTAGGCTTCCACCACTTTTTGAGAGCCCATACTATATTGACTATTTCGAGGCCAATACTATGAAGTACTTATTTACAGATAGTTTTTGAAATCTTTAATATGTAGTGTAACTTTTGTGTAACAACTAGTCTTTAATGTACTTTTTGCAATATAACAAAGTATGTAAGAAAATGTTCAACTATCTTATAGCTAATGTTGCCTACCTATTCTATATTTTTCAATGATTGGGATTGAAAAAGAACAAAATATGTCAAACTTGTAATCTTAAAGATCGACCCCTACAAATTATCAACAGTTATTCCCTTTTAACAAAGTATTCGAAATTTAGGAAATTTATATATAAGTTCAAAGTAAATGACAAGATTTGGAGCTAACATATACTGGTATCTACATAAGATTGCATGCTTTGGTAGCATTCTTCTTGCTACTGTTACTTTTGTTGAAAAAATTATTTCTAGTTCTCAAGAGTTGTCTGGCAGTGGACTTCTTTTTTTTTCAATTCTTCAGCAATACGTGCGTTAACCAAATTATCGCACAAATTTAAGGTATCCACATAAGGTTGCATGCTAGATTTCATGTGCTAATAGTGATCTTGTTGCCATTTCTGATGTTCTTCAAATAATTCTTCTTGGTTTTGAAAAATTGCTTGGTCTTCTTGTCTTCTTGATACTATATATTTCTTATATATGTTCAACATCTCTTCCATTTGTTCTTAGTTACATAGTTGGAGCCAATAGAAATAGAACTTGGGCCAACTCCAACTGAACTATATGTCTTTGAAGTACCAGGAATAGTCGGTATGTTATCCGTGTTATCTAGGATTTGCTGTGGTACATTGTTGAATTTTCCATTGACAATGTCATCTAATATATTATGTTGGTTGTCCAATGGCAATGAAAGAGTTCTGTACTATAGTGTTTGCAATTCTTCTTCGGTAGGCTGCAACACTGTAAGCATTTGGATCTATAATTGTAATGAAATATTTAAACGATTTATTCCGAATTTCTTTTTGAAAAATGACAAAAAAAATATAATTAAATGCATGATGTAATAAACAAACATAATTAAATAATTCAATTTACACGTAATTGTAGATTTATAAAAATAAAGGTCATACCTCTTAGGTAACCAAAAATTGCCTTACTATTTTCTCCGTCAATATGTTATTTGGTTTCCGTTGGTGCATTTGTGGACTCTGCAATGTTTTATATCTACGGTATCCAGATTTTTATCCAATTTCTGAAAATGCTTCGTATATCCAATATTAAAACATAATTGAAAATAAATATTAGATATATAAGATTTATACAAGTAAACTAAACTATATAGATAGGTGAAAAATAAAAGAATAGAAGAAAAATTCCTGAAATGAAAATGGATATCCATGTAATGAATATTTACATTCGTTTTGCTCATTTTGTTGCATCATATGTACTCGTTCAAGTTGTGATTCTTACAGTGAATTTAACAAAATAAAATATGCCTTACGGTCCCATAGATACACAAAGAAGTCGACAAGGTGCTCAACCATGCCGAGAGTTCTATAATCAATGAATCTTCCAGTAGGTTTTAAAACACATTTTACGAACATGACCAGTCCAACTTTAAATTTATCATCTTGATTTTCACATATGTGGAATACTTCAAAAAACATTATCATTCTAATTTTTTTGTACCATTAAAGTATCGATTTCTAAACTGATCATTATTGAAGTTAAGATTGATAGATATTTTGTGGTAAGATAATCTGGTGATGAGACAAAATTCTTACACGTCAAAGCGGGTCAAGTGGTTATCTAACTTCACCCAGATTTCATTATTTTTGTCACGGTTGACAAGCTTCACTATAAATTCCTATACTAATTTGCTATTGAATTGTTCTTCTTCTGCTCTATAAATAGCTCCACATATAAATTTATGAAAATTGTTACACATTAAAGAAACTTGTTGATCTGTATTGATAAGCTCTACAAAATCTCTAAGGTATTGATAATTTAGAAATTGAGTGATAATAGCAGAAAATCATTGGTTTGGATACAGTATATATTCCAAAGACATTTGCAAAAATTATTAAAAAAGCACAATATGTTATAAAAGAGAGAAAGAAAGTCAATAGACTTGTGTATTTTATTGAAAATTAAGACCAGTATTTATAGGGTCTAAAATGAGAGTTACAACTGGAATGAAATTTACCTTCTGAACTAGATAAGACTTATCTACGTATCATGATAATACTAAATAATTATCAATAATTATCTCATTATTTTACAACACTCCCCATTTGATGATTATTTGTACAATAAATGCATCGTTAAAACATTGTTTGATAAAAATTCAATAGGACAAAAATATCAAACGAAGGAAAAAGAGTACAATTATTATGGAGTATGAAATATAAATACTGCCTCATTAAAACCTTATTAGGAAAATCCAGTGGGATAAAACCTAAGCGAAGGAAAAAGAATACAGCTACTTCCTAAAATGTTGATCACTGAAAATCTTTGAGTCGACGTATTCCAATATTTTGAACCAATTTTTTGAATGTACATGTTAGCAGTACTTTTGTAAATAAATCGGCCACATTGTTACTTGAACGAATTTGTTGAATATTGATATCGCCATTTTTCCGAAACTCGTGTGTGAAAGAATTTTGGAGAAATATGCTTCATCCTGTCACCTTTGATATATCCTCCTTTGAGTTGTGCAATACAAGTAGCATTATCTTCATACAAAGTTGTTGGACTATCTTTTGTTGAAACTAATTCGCATGATGCTTGGATATGATGGATCATGTTCTTCAACTGTACACATTCTCAGCATGCTTCATAAATTACAATAATTTCAGAACGATTTGAGGATGTTGCTGTCAATGATTGCTTCACGAATCTCCATAACATAGTTATTCCTCCACGTGTAAACACGTATCATGTTTGTGATTTAGCTTTATGTGGGTCAGAGAGATAACATGCATCTGCATATCCTACTAAAGCAGATCCCGACTTTTGATAATAAAATAATCCTAAATCAAACGTACCCTTTAGGTAACGATAAATATGCTTAACACAATTCCAATGTCTTTGTATTGGTATAGAGTTATATCTTGTCGGGTCGATTACAATTTGCAAGATAATTTAATGTTCCAATTGTACTAAGATTTAGTACTTCAGGACCAATAATCTTTTCTCCATCTTTAGAATATGTTCAAAATTGACATTATGTGGAAAAAAAAATCACTGATGGTGATATGCTGGAGAAAACTTTTTCCACCTTTCACGCCTCGAATGTGCTCCTGCAGCAGCAATATCGTGAGTGTGGTTTCAAAAGGTACTTTGAACTCATCTTGTCTACCTGTGGAACAAAATAATGAACTGGTGATGAAAAATCATGGGTTACGTCCAACTGGTTCTGTACCATTGCCTGGCAAATGGTACTGCATTGTTTGAAGCAAATACAATATCAAGACAAGGACGTGGACGTGGACGCGAACGTACACATGGAATAAATCATGGACGAAATAATCAACAAAATTATTAGCAACAAGGTAATAATTTCAAAAGGCACAAAGCAAACAAAAGTAGCACATCCAAAAATGAGCATGAATAAAGTTGCTTTAGATGTGGAATGAAAGGGCATTGGGCATGTACCTGTCTACGGCAAAACACCTCGTGGATCTCTACCAAAAATCAATTAAGGGAAATGAAAAATTGGAGACAAATTTTGCTAATTATGATGGTCTAATTGATGTTACTCATTTGGATGTCTCGGATTTCTTTGCTTATCCAAATGGAAATATTGACCATTTGATTGGGGTGGTTAATGAAAGATATAAATTAGTTTACTTTATAGTATTTCCTTTCGTTTTAGAAATTCAATTTAAATTATGTTCTTATTTTTCGCAAGAAAATTAAAACTTTAGTATGCATCGTTAATTTTATAATAATAAATTATGTTTACTCTTTTAAATTTAAATTCAAGTATTTTTAAAATATATTTGTTTTCTTATATATTCATGATGGATTGTCAATATACTTGTTTAATTGATAGTGCAACTATACATACTATTTTTCAAGATAAAAAAATATTTTTTGGACTTAACATTAACAGAAAATAATGTTAATACGATATCAGGTGCATCAAATATCATTGAAAGCTCAGGAAGAGCTTGTATTATTTTATCAAATAATACAAAATTATATATTGACGATGCACTTTATTCAAGCAAATTTAGAAGAAATTTGCTTAGTTTTAAAGATATCTGTTGCAATGGATATCACATTGAGACGATACAAGAAAATAATGTTAAATATCTTTGCATAACTTTTTTTGTATCTAGCTAGAAGTAGATAAAAGAAAAATTTTATGCACTCCCATTTGGTATATATTATACATTTATAAAAATGGTTGAATCAAATATTATCACGAATCAAAAGTTCGTTGATAAAAAAAATTATACTCTGGCATGATCGATTGGACATTCAGGAGCTATAATGATGTATCGAATAATAAATAACTCACATGGACATTCTTTAAAAAACCAAAAGATTATTTTACCTAATGATTATACATGTGTGGCTTGTTCGCAAGGCAATTTAATCATTAAACCTTCTACTACAAATGTCAATATTGAATCTCCAACTTTCTTGGAAATGATTCATAGAGATATATGTGGGCCAATACACCTACCATGTGGACCATTTCGTTATTTTATGGTATTAATTGATTCTTCTGCTAGATGGTTATATGTTTACCTACTTTCTACTAGGAATGTAGCTTTTGCTAGACTACTTGCTCAAATAATAAAATCATCTATGCAATTCCCCGATTACTCAATCAAGACTATTCGTCTTGCCAATGCTGGTGAATTTAGATCACAAGCATTCGACGATTATTGCATGTCAATTGGGATTATTGTTGAACATTCGGTTGCGCATATCCATACACAAAATGGTTTGGCAGAATCATTTATTAAACATCTACAACTTATTGATAGACCATTACTTATAAAACAAAACTCCTATCTTCTGTTTGGGGTCATGCCATATTGCATGATGCACCAATGATTCGTATCAGACCAACTGTATAATATCAATATTCACCTTTGTAACTAGCATTTGGTCATGAACCTAATATTTCTCACCTGCGGGTTTTTGGTTGTGTTGTTCAAGTCCCTATTTTACCCCTACAACGGAATAAAATGGTTCCCCAACGAAGACTTGGGATTTATACGGGTTTTGATTTACCATCTATTATTAGATATCTTGAACCTTTAACGGATGATTTATTTACTACACGTTTTGCAGATTGTCATTTTGATGAAATGATTTTCCCAACTTTGGGAGGGGAAAAATTATATCCTGATAAACAATGTAAAATTTCTTGGAATGAAACAACTCTATCTTATTTTGATTCCTATAGCAATCAATGTGAGCAAGAAGTTGAAAAAATCATTTATTTGCAAAAAGTTGCAAATCAATTACCAGATGCAATTGTTGACACGAGAAAAGTGACAAAGTCATATATACCATCAGAAAAAATTCCAGCAAAAATTGATGTCCTTTCAGGACAATTTGCTGTACCAAATGAATCTCAAATACGCCAGAAGCGTGATCAACCAATTGGTTCAAAAGAGTCCGTACCTCGAAAAAGAAAAGTATAAGTGAAAAATCAACCAAAAACTTCAAAAGAAGTAACATTGGAGAAAATTGATCGATCAAATATTGAAAATATGGTTCTTGAAGACTCACAAGTGTTCGAAAATAATGAGATTTCAATAAATTATGGAAGCAAAATAATGTTGTTATAGACAATATTTTCGTATTTAACGTGATTCTTGATATTATGCAAAATGATGATCTTGAACCACAGTCTGTTAAAGACTGTCAAAATAGAAATGATTGGCTAAAGTGAAAAGAAGTCATATAGGCGGAACTAAATTCCTTAGAGAAACGGAAAGTGTTTGGACATGTAGTTCGAACACCTGAAAATGTAATCTCTGTGGGATACAAATGAGTTTTTGTATGAAAGAGAAATGAAAACAATGAAATTACAAGATACAAGGCCCGACTTGTAGTTCAAGGTTTTTCACAAAGACCAGGTATTGATTATGAGGAAACATATTCTCCTGTAATGGACACCATCACTTTTAAATTCTTAATTAGTTTAACTGCGTCACAAAAGCTCAATATGCGACTTATGGATGTAGTAACTGCATATTTGTACGGTTTACTTGATAGTGACATATATATGAAAGTCCTCGAATAACTTAAAGTGCGAGAAAGAAATGATACATGCCCGAGAACCATGTTCTCAATTAAATTACAAAGATCATTATATGGATTGAAACAATCCAAACGTATGTCGTATAATTGCTTTAGTGAGTATTTGTTGAAGGAAAGCTATAAAAATGATGATATCTACCCATGTGTTTTCATAAAGAAAACAAACATTAGATTTGCAATTGTGACAGTTTATGTTGATGACTTAAATTTAATTGGAGTTTCTGAAGAGTTCAACAAAACTGCAGATTATTTGAAAAATGAATTTGAGATGAAAGATTTGGGAAAATCAAATTCTGTCTCGGGTTGCAAATTGAACATTTCTAAGAAGAATTGTTTGTTCATCAATCTACATATATAGAAAAAGTTTTAAGACGATTTTATATGGACAATGCACATCCATTGACATCACTTATGGTTGTTCGATCATTTGATGTAAAAAATGATCATTTTCGTCCACTTAAAGATGGAGAAAAGATTCTTGGTCCTAAAGTATCATATCTTAGTGCAATTGGAGTATTAACTTATCTTGCAAACAAAGATGCATCCACTCATAGCAGGCTTTGGGAGAGGACTATAGTCCTTTGATAATCAAATCTTTCAGTTAATTTTTTCCAAAAAACATGTTGATCTTTTTCAGTGAGATATTCAATTTTTAATCCATCGTGAAGATGATGACGAAGGAAGAAGAGTGCTTTTGCACGATCCTGCAGGGATTCTTTGTTTCCTTCTTTTATTGTCTCTCCCAAACCTTTTGAGACCAGATGGATATCAACATCGAGTACCTATGACAAATAGTTTTTGCCAGATATGTCAAGTGCAGTAAACTCAAGTTTTGTGATGTTTGCCATATGATTAACTACACAATAAAGCAAAAGAAAATACAATTAGTTTCAAAAAATATGATTAAATATTAATAGTTAATATCAATATGACATAAGTTACATGTTTTCCTTCAAGGATAAACACTAATTTAAAATAGTATGTTCTTCGAAACATATGCTACTTCGGGAGCACGTTGTATTTTAATATTGTTTCTTCAAGAATAATATGTTAATATTCTTTTAGAATATTGAAAAATATAATTTATGTTCTTCAGGAGCAGGTAATATTCTTCTGGAATATTAATTATAATGTTGTGCTACTTCAGGAGCAGCAACATGATAAATTATTAATTTAGAATTTATAAAAGAATATTTAAATATCTAATCGGGTTAAATATACATAAATTGATCAAAGAAAAGAATATACAGTGATTGAATATATGAATTAAAAAGTACAGACACGCGTATTATGGAAATCGGCGTGTAAAAATAAAATTGACAGACATTAACAAACAGTAATCATTTTCACAATAAAATAATAAATTTTGACTAAGCATTAATAAACCAAGGAACAACGTGTAAACCATTACCCACAATTGATTTGGCAGACAAATCATTTGGAAAGTTGGGTAGCATACACACAAAAGTTGGGTTGGGTGATACACACAATTGTGATACGTTTATAAAAGAATTAATTTTTTTCCTTGGGTGCCTTGATAGATGAACAGAACACAGTGACCGCATGGGAGAATTTAATGCTTTATTAAAGAAATTCACATTGATATATGAACAAGAGTGATAAACGTGTAATCTGCATGTGTGTGTATAATTCACATGTTACCAAATTAATTTTGATACACGTGATGAATGATTATGCTTGAGTTATTTCCTTCATCAATGTAAGTGCGGAGCATTGTAAGAACTTTTCAGCAGGTTCTCCTATCATTGTAGCATAAATATATCCTGACCTATCATTGCAATTGGATAGAAACTCTTGTTCTGTGTCAATATGACATAGAATAGATAGATGACATAAGAGGTGGAAAAACGTGTGTATTGTATTCAATTCTACTTCATGCATATAGAATTATGACCTCGGAATTGCACGGGCCTGAGAGTATATGCAAAATGAGCAGGAATGGACTTCATCAAAATTGACATATGTAGATTTATTATAGTTTTTGCATGACATGTACCAGAAAGATTGATCATGATGTGTGATATGTGCTTTTGCTTTTACCCAAAAGTAGTTTTGTTCTGGTAACAAAATAAGAATTGGTTAATAATATGTATGTTTGAAAATGAACAGGGTGGAAAATACATTATAGTTTAGGAAGATTAAATATAAGAATGATGTCACTTACCACAAGCAAAAGCCTCTCTATATTTCTGATTTGAGTGATATTGTCTTCTTTTGGAATGGATACTCTTGAGGAAGTCAATTCATAATAACTTTTCTTGGTTACAATGTTATTCAGTTTTTGAAGATTTGTATCCACCTTTGTATTAGGTGAGATTAAAATAGTAAGAGAAACAAAAAACAGAGATGATTGTTTTTGGAAATTGAATAGAACTTGCAGATTGAAGATTTGAAATGCATGAACCTACTCATACTTCTAATGTACCTTTTGGTAAGTATCTTTTGTAAAAATAGTACCATGTTCCCTTATATTAGATAGCTAAATCAGGTGACTTACATCTAAAGTAAAGGGATAAACATGTACAAAATAAAGTGTTTGAAAATTGAATTACACATCAAAGGCATGCTATTATTAGTGTTGTAGTTCCTCAATTCACATAAACTTCAATAAAAGATATCTAGAACAAATGAAATTCTTTTTTTTTTTACAACACAAATACACCACATTCAAAATTTCTATGCATGCACTTAAGTTACAAAGGAAAGTTCAGCTCTGACTTTCTACTGCATGGAATTTGTAACGTCTTTCTTAAGTAATTACTTTGTTGCCAGAGTTATGTAACTGTAACATTTAGTGTTTTAGTATTGAAGGTAAAAGTGTATTGAACAATTTATATTAAAAAAAAAGATTTAAGAGCAAGTACCAAGACTTTTATTGAGTTGCTTGTTCGAAATGAGCATCAATGATGAGCGAGCTGCTGGGCTTTGTTGATATTGAAAGACCTATTATAGATACAAAATGAAAATTTGTATAAATGAAACTATGAGTAAGGAAATACTGACTCAATATATATTTATGTAAATGGTACCATTGAAAGACGATACTTTCAATTGTTTTCCAACAACAATTGGTTTCTTAGTCAAGTTATCTAAAATAATTGTACATTCCTTCTCTACAAAACCATTCCACAAGTTAATACTATTATTTGAAACCTATAAACTGTGGAAATAGATTGGAGGTTAAAAGAGTTTGTTGAAATAAGGTGAGCAAAATATTTTTTATTGAGAAATATAAATTTCAAAAGTAACTGTATGAAACTGGTCATTGACAAGAATCACATCTTGAAAATAAGATTGTGATCCCAAGTGTGTTTGAATCAATATGTTCGGCCAAATATCAATACCTACTCCAAGGATGGCTACAAAATTGGCAAAGAATTAATTAGTAGTTGTATTTATTTAAAGAAACAATAAGTAATCGGTAAAGGAAGGTATTAGAAATTACAAATATCAGTGATTGTGTCCATATAATCCTACAACTTATGAAAAGGAGTAAACACATATGTAGAAGATAGAAGTGCACTATGGTCTTCTCGAATGTCTTGTATTCTGGTTGTTCTAGAAATGGTCCATTGGAATTTACATATGCCCTAAATTGTGGTGGTGTGTATTTGACTGTTGCATTAGATATCAAATATGTTTCTATGAGATGAATCGGTCTTCAAGAGCTGCTATGTTAGGATTAAAGATTGTAGCTTGCACCTTGTTTCCCTTTTACAAATAGAGAGAATAGAATATTAACATTTTAGATTTAATATATGTGTAGTTGGCAAATTATAATGTGTAAATCAATAGTATATAAAAGGAAATCACATATTTTATTGTTGTGCTCTCAGACTGATGTTTCTTGAACCCAGACTGCAGCATTTTTGTTCAGATAGGGAGGAAAAAATTGTATTTTATAAATGTAATACATTTGTAGTCACGAGAGCACAATTTGTAAATGACTATGCAAGCTGAGGCAAGAAACATTGGTTTCAGATAAAAAAAAATATACAGTTTTAGTTGGAAGTGGAAAGTTTTAGGTTTTAGGTATATTTCTTCTTGTGTAATCTATATTAAAGAAATATAACCGTGTTTTTTTTTTTTATCAAATATATAAGAGATGAAAGGTTTCTGAGTGAAGAACATACCTTTGTGTCTATTAATATCATTTTCAAGTATCTAGTGGAACTATTCCTGGCTGTTTTTGGTGAACTCTTTTCAGCCACAATAACTTTGACAATCCAGTCACTTTGGCCGGATAGATATTTGTGATGCCTTTGTAGTTTTTACTCATTTTCCTACATGAATTGAAGAAGGAAATACAGTTATCATGCCACTAAAATCACAGACTATGAAATACATGAAGATGGAAGTATAGAATATAGAGAAAGTAATTCTTTTTTTGTAAATAGAAATCTTGTTACCTTTAGAAAAGAAATCAGGGAATTCAAACAGAGGAGTAGTAGTTTAGAGAAGTAGATTGCATAAGACACATATATAATCAATGTTTTGGAAGGGGGAAAATGTAAACAGATGTAAAGTCTTATGTTTGATTATGAGATAAAAATATCTCTGCATGTAGCAAAGGGATCATACAATTCAGAGTTAGTAGATTATGTACAAAAAGTATGGCTGTCAGTCTTTTTTTTGTAGGTAGTACCTATAATTTAGGAAAGAGAAATAAGAGTTAGTGAATTAGGCATGGGTTTGAACAATGTGCAATCAAAGTAGCTCATCAAGTATGGTAATTGCATAAATCAGATTTTTTTTTCTTCAATTACAATATGGTAAAATTGTAGCAAATCACATGATGTACAGCTTCCATTTCATCTTGAAAACCATATCATCTAAAGATAGAAATGGACTTTGAAATTTAATAGGTTCTAGAAAACATTTGGTCACAGCAGATGAAATATACAACTCGACAATCTTATATAACATACAAGAGAATATCTTCTCATATTTAGCAGCTGTAATTTTTAGATCATCTACTACTATAATTTCGAACTCAACAATATCGTTGATCAGATAGCAGGTAAAAGTTATAAATTGACATAGTTGAACATAGTTCTAATCCTGTTTATCTAAATTCCTAAATAATAAGCCCACTTCGACAATGGAACTTCATATTTCCTAGTATGGAAATACTGATAATAGTCACTAATTTCAAGAAGCTTTATTTTACATAAGAATTTAGAATTTATTTGGGCAGTAACGAAAATTGTTAATCATGATATAAATGATGAAATGATAAAGAGTATAATAAGAAGAGTAGAACCTAAATGTACAATCCAAAAAGTCATACTTCAGTCAAATTTTAGCATGATGAAACTCAAATTTTAAATCTAATCCAAATTGTTAAGGAATACATGTAACATACACCCTGAAGAATTTATAAATAGTGTTTAATAAGTTTAAAATATATCTTCATGAAAAGGGGAGCACAATCAGAACAATCGAACCTGAGTTAAGCATAATTTATTTCAGGGACCAAATAGGGTATATTAACACTGAAAATGCAAAAAGATTCTTGAATGGCTCAACTGAACAAAAACTTGAAATGATCATGAATTTAGATTGTTACCTCACTAACTAATTAATATACGGGGAGAATATAATGAAGAGCAGAACTTGAAAAAGAGGTGAATTTAGTACAAAAACTTAGTCCATATTTTCAGCATATAGCTTGACAGATCACCTGAGACTTGTAGATAATTGAGTAAGCAAATAAAACCACATTTGACTTCTCTGACTAAGTAGCAATAAACGAGGACAATACTAATAATAAGCAAAAAAATAAAGGCTCAATCTAACAAAGAAAAAGCAGTTTTGATAAAAATGGCATTGAGTACGGATAATGGATTGGAAAATACTCTATAGCATTAAGAAAAAAACATAAAATAAATTTTGTACTGATATCAAACATCTCAAAATAATACTATTGAAACAACAATGTGGTTGTATGAGAAGAAGAATCTTTTCTACAAAATTAAATGTTACAAAAAGAAATAGAGATATATTTGGCGTTAGCGATGAAAGTTAACATGTTTAAAAATGATGTCATAAGTATTTCACATTGTGTATAGACGAATAAATTTAGGGGTATAAGATTTATGTTTCTAGAAATTTAAAGTTAGGTATGGTAAGATATCTGTTTTTTGCAGTTACGAAGATTGACTAAAAATAAAATTCGAGAGGATATAATGAATAGAAAAGAATAAGTTGGAAAACAAATTATAATTGAATTAAACCACATCATATAAGAACAACTAACCTCATATAGTGCATCCTCATGTTCCCTTCTCACATGATCTCTTTCATAGAAGATCTTTGTTATGGGATAACAACACGGTATTCTTGAGGAACAACAACTTTCAATTCTACACTTCTTATAAATTGGTTCAATAGTTAAACAACATGGAAGTAAACAATAGGTTATATGAATTGGTATGAAAGAAGAAACTAAAATGGATTAATGTAATAAGATTTACAATTTAGAAGAAGCATCAAATGAATTAGCCTAACTAGAATCATAGTACTGCTTACAATACCAATGGGTTTATTGATGAGTGACGCCTTCTATATTTTGGATAAGAAGCTTTATCAAAAGAAGTATGTGTATTGTACCTATTCGGATAACGACTTCTACATGTTCTATAATTTTCCATGCATTAGTTATTTGGATTTAAAAACCGCAAGGACCATGCATCATGCGTTTGACAACAACGGAGTGTAAATAAGGATACTTTGTATCATAGTTGTCAGACCCGACCCGGACACTGACTCAGACAATGTATCGGGTCAACGGGTCAGTGGTTCGATCGGTGACCCGGTGGTTGGACCGGCGGGTCAATGCTTGTTAAATATATTATTACTGTTTATTGAATAATTAAATTTTGACATTTTCTAATACTAACTAAATTAACATTATGTAAATTTAGGTGACTAAAGATCAATTTTTATTTCAATCTTCAACAAACTGTAAATTCCGTATAATGAAATATGGATTTGAAATAATAAACAACCACCAATCAAAGACAAATTTATGTGGCAAAGCCGCAAAAGTAAAAATTGATCTTTGGTTACTATAAGAATATTATTGCAAAAATAAAATCAACATTTAAAAATTTATCATGAAGAGAGCACTTGTTACAAAGTAAATTATTTTCAATAAACCAACACTTTCTCAATTAATAAGAATTAGAGCACATCCATGTTGGGGTATCAGACATAAATTCTTCAATTCCTTCGCCTTATACCAATTATGGAGTCTCAGTCATACTAAAATCATCATTTTCATTGTTTGTATCACCATCACCATCAATATCAAGATCATCAAAATGCAATTCATCTACAAAAAGTATAAAATTTAACATTACATCATATGTATTCTGATAAGAAGAAGAAACAATAGTATTAGTTGAACAATTACCATCATTTTTATTGTTCTCCACATTACACGGACCTAAATCACGGTGAAATGTCTCCAACTCATTATCTACTAGATTCGATAAGTCCTCCTCTAATACCCAATTGCCATAAGTGCCAAACCTTTCAAAGTCGATAGGATCATAATTTCAACTCTCAAAGTGATTCCTAAACAATGTTTGTTATTCAATTGAAATAATCAAATATAACATTAGTACAAGAAAATCAAATCTAAGAATCCAATAAATCGTAAAAGGATCAAAACTTTTATTTAAATAATATTATCATTGTTGCAATCTTAAATTGTAGTGGACATAAACAAGATCATTAAGTCTTTGGTGCTCGAGTCTATTTCACTTTTTAGAATGGATATGTTCGAACATACTCCAATTCCTCTCGCAACCTGAAGAACTACACGTTTGACTTAATACTCGAATTGCAAGTGTTTGTAGGTTTGGTGTACTGCTACCATAACACATCCACCATTCATCTGTAAAAAATAATAGATGTATATTATGTACACTGAAATTTAAACTGAATAATAAAAAAAACATAATACAATATTTGTTTTACCTGGAGCCATTCTATGGTGATCAGCTACAGCAGATATACGTCCAAAGTCACCATGTACTTGCCTAAATAGTCTCATTTCACTAGTCAATTTGCTTCTTAAATCAAGTTGATTATAAACATATCTCTCAATTACATCTAGCAGTCCCGAGATAGTTTGTTTATGATTTTCCATATCTGGATTATTATATTGGAAAGAAGGGTTTCACCAATATCCAGCAGTATGAAAATTCTTACGCAACTAACTATCCCATTGATTCTAAATAATTTGCAGATAATGAGCAATTCTAGTCTTCCTTCGTTGAAATATACGTTCCATTTCATATTTTGCAACATGAATAGTTTCATACAAGTAGCACATTGAAGGTTTTCATCACTATCAACAATTCCTAAAACACGAACTAAAGGTTCAGTAAGTTGCACAATAGTAACACACTCTTTCCAAAACACGGAATCGAGTACATTATCAACAAATCTTTTCCCTTTGCTTTCCTTAACATATGTTGATAATGTCCATTCTCTAGATGTCACCATTGCTCTTAATGAATCTTTTTGGGCAAGTATGCTTTGTAAAGCTATAAAGTTAGTGGCAAAATGAGTAGGAGCGGGTCGAAGTATTTCTTTTCCTCCAGTAAATTTCCTCATCAAATGCAAAGGGTAGCAATGATTGTTTATATATTTTGTGATTTTTGATGCTTGAACTACGACATTACTAACTTCATCCAATTTTCCAATATCATGAAACATTAGATTTTTGCAAGGGGCTGCACATGGAGACCAAAATAATGTTTAAAACTCTCGCTCCAATAATCTACCAGCGACAGTGTAATTTACAGCATTGTCTGTCACCATATGGACCACATGTTCTGAACCTACAAATAACATAATATCTCAAAACAAAACATATCTGTAGTTTTCGATTCATTTGAAGCATCTACAGATTTTAAGAATACCGTCCCTCTCGAACAATAAACTAGAAAAATAATTAGAGTTCTTCTACATTGATCTGTCCAACCATCTGCCATAATTGTACAACCAGTCGTCTTCCAAATTGAATGATAACTATCAACATAATTCTCTACCTCCTTGAAATTTCTAGCCAACAAATAACCACGAAGACTATGAAAGTTTGAACCTTTATAGTCGGGACCCATACTAGTTATGACATCTATACTTTGCTGATAATACATAGAATTTACAGCATTGAAAGGAATGCATGAATCAATCATCCATTTTGATATAGTAAGATCACATTTTTCTATAGCTTTTTTACTATGAAGAACACTTTTAATAGTAGGTTGGTTACCAGGTACTGTTCTTGGCATGAAATACGAACTAATTCCTTTTTGGTTTTTTAAAACTTTAGCTCCTACTCATTTTCTTTCACTTTTATCGACAATTATACCCTTTCCGTTAGAACTAGGGGAGATGATTTCTTGAACGTCATTATTATGCAAATCTCTATACATTTGCTCTTATTGTTCCCTATAATAAGAACTATGTGGATTACACTCGTCAAGAACTTCTTGAGTTTTACTCTTCTTTGCAGCAAAGTTATCTAAGTTTTCTTTCATTTTGAATCTTACATCAGGAGGTACTTTACGACTCGAATCCACATCACCTCTTAACCCCACTAAGTGTTGTTTTACTCGATTAATACCACCTCCAGCAAAAGTCTTTCCACAATACAAGCAAACCAATTTATTTTTATTTCCATTAGTACCAGCTTCAAGAATCTGTTTACAATGATCCCATGCGATATATGTTTTTCCTCTAGCTTGACTTTTTGGTGGAGAAGAATGTGGTGTATTAATATCACCAATGAACTACACAAAGACACAAATTATGTTTAAGTTATATATCATTAGGAAAAAACAAGGCTAAAAGTGAGAGCCATAAGGATTTATACTTTATTTTCACTACTACATTCAATTATAATGTTAACATCAGTCCCGAAGATTCAAGTATTCAAAATTGATCATATTCTTCAAACTTCCAAAAAATAAGAAAACATTGCATAAGTACGTCAATTTTTGCATACTAGATGAAATTTTGTTTGAGGGTGGGGGGACATACCACCATATTCCAGTTTCAGAACATTGACATACATAGCATTCAAAAGACTCACCTTAATGTCAATATCAATATCAATATATTAAGCAAACACAAACCACTAGTCATAAATTTAAAGAAGCTTCGATACTTAGTTTAACTTTAATGAATATCTATAATTGCCAAAAAAAGGTGCAAAAATCACTAATAAATTAATAATAATATTAATGTGAAATTGTTTATGGAAAATGAGAGTATACATATTCACTCATAAAACTGTAAACAATAACCCTGCTTTATGGTTATGGGTAAATAGAATCTATTTTGTTGATGGCAACATTTGCTTTTGGACAGGTTTATTTCATAATAAATGATAAATTGATGAAAACTTTTTCAGCAAACAATGTAAGACTGAGGCTGATGCGGTTGTCTGAAGTAGCAGAGAAGACAATGAATTGATTCCATAAAAGTTTTGTATATAGTGTACAACATATAGAGTCATAGACAACAATAGCACGAAAATATGATAAAAATCTTCCCAAGATTAGAAATATTTTCGACATAATGTAATCGCTCGAAAAAATGAAATCACAAAAAAAAAAAAGCACTGCAAATTTAGGACTTACATTTTCTTCTTCCATCTAATAAACCTTGAAATTAGAGTTTTGGATTCTTGGGAGTGAAATTGCAAGCAACTGATTAGGGATTCCTGGGCTTCTACGGTTGAGAGAGAGAGAGAGAGAGAGAATGAGCTTCTATTTTTTATTTTCCCTTTGAAGTTTTTAGGGCTTTTACAGTTAAGTGCTGGATTGAACGGGTGACTTAAAGTAGGGCGAACGGTTTAATTCAAAACCTGACAGTTCAAGCGGGTTTTTTTTCGAGCT
The DNA here is from genome assembly GCA_019097785.1 of Fraxinus excelsior. Taxonomy (NCBI): domain Eukaryota; kingdom Viridiplantae; phylum Streptophyta; class Magnoliopsida; order Lamiales; family Oleaceae; genus Fraxinus; species Fraxinus excelsior. The sequence continues at coordinate 12,571,202 of CM032634.1, read as the reverse complement.
AATTGTTTAGTTAAAAATTAGGGTTGCTCAGACCGGACCATGGTCCGGTTCCATGGGTTTCGGATTGAACCGGCCGATCCGATCCGGGTTTAATAACCATGCTTTGTACTATTAGGAATCTCAACACTCACAATGTTATCTACGCTTTCAGGAGAAATAAATTTTGAGCTTGAGTTCAATATAATTGGGAAATGAGCATGTGGTAAACCTATTTTTTGAAATTCTATAACATATATATATATATATATATATATATATATATATATATATATATATATATATATCTTTCTATATATAAAAAGTGGCTATTAAACGGAATTTGTTGGTTTAACGGAAAAACTAACGGAATTCCTTGTTTTAACGGAAAATCTTTTTTCACTGCCCCTTATTTTCAAAATAATAATTAAATAATAATAATAATAATAATAATAATAATAATAAATTAGCTTTTGATAATTCATTCAAACTAAAATATCTTGGAGCTAATTTATCCGAATCGACTTTTTCTCGAATCTGATTTATGTATCTAATTACGATTTATCCAACGAGACCAATATTCATTTATTTACGATAACTCTATCAATATCTAAACATTTGACACAAATAAAATATAATTTGATAAATGTATCATTTAGTCCCTAACTTTCAAAATATTAAAATATAATATATAAAAATTGAATTATATTTTATGAAAATTTTCGGGGTATTACATTCTCACCTCCTTAAAATATTTTCGTCCTCGAAAATTTACCCGTCACTTACCAATACTAAGTCTAACACATGATATATATATATATATATATATATATATATATATATATATATATATATAGTAATACATATCATACTTTAGCGATAAAATGAATTGCATTATTACTTAAAAAAAGAGTAAAGACTTAAGCTATGCAAAAAGTTTAAGCCTCCGTTTGTTTCTCATTAAAAATCCATAAAAATGAAAAATATGACCATTATCTATCACATCAATCTATCAATTTTGAATTTCTATCTTTTGTGTGGGATCCAATAACGACTATATTTTTCATCCTCATTCTACATTAATGAGAATCAAATGGAGCCTAAGTAAACTCATCTTTTTACCTCTTAACACACCTTAAGTTTTCTGTTTGTGATTTTGGGTTAGAAATGACAGAGAGAAGCACTTTATTTAATTATTTATCAATACATGAACATTACATCATTAATTATTTAATTAACCAGAAAAACTACATTTTTATTAATAATAAATTAATTTTTAAACAAAACTATTAAATATAAACTAAGCAAACGTGCATTGCACGTTGTATATATATATAACCACTAGTCCAAACAAATGTTCCCTAATTAAATCTTTTTTCAACTCTTTTAACTTTTCTTTAAAGATGTGCGAGACCAAATTAGGTCTATTTTGAACTTCATCACAAAATTTTAATTCTCGCTTATTTCAGGCTAATTGGAATTGCATATAATTGTTCAAAATGTGTCAGGTTTCCTGAATTTTGAACTAATGTCATCGCATCCACATACCTTTTATTCAGATCTCTAGTATTAGATCTCTAGGACACTGATGTGTGATGACGGTAAAATAATCCCTTGACCTACATTTGAACCTCTAGTTTCACCATTTTGTACAATGTCAACAATTCTTTGGTAAAGCTTACTACGTATTTCTGTTTTATTATTATGGAAGTAATCTGATCTAGAAGATTCAACTTTAACGTACATGTCAACTACATATTGTTGTGAAGGCGAACAACATGTAGTAATATCGAGTTATCTAATGTTCTTACTTGTAGTTTATAACAATAGTATTCACAACAAGAGACCTGCAATCGTTCTGCAAGACTGAAAATGTATCAAACAAAATAAATGTTAATAATAAACAAACTGAATAAAGAAATTAAAATCAAGTAATAACTTATTTCTCAAACCTGTAATTTCATTGTTCAATAGTTCTTCAAGAGAATCACCATAATGGGCGTTAAGCAGAAGGTCAATAAAACAAGCATCATCATGTTTATGCTATTTAGTAACTCTTTCAATACCTTGATGGCATCCGCTCTCTCCATTAGGGAATAACAAAGGGTTTTGGATAGGATCATAACATCCAAAATAATAGTGTACTCTATGTTTTCTACTAGAATGACTATAAACAGATATATTACGAATCCCAAAAATTCTCGATGGTTCATTCACCCAAATCACAGCGACTTTGTATCTCATTTTTCAGTATCATAAAAATAAAGTTGTAAATGAGAAGGCCTACAATCCATTGGAAAAAGTTAATTTAGGTAATGATATATTTGTCATTGAACTCTGAAAGTATATAGTCATTTATTTCTTTGGCACAAGTCTTTATTATATTTTACACCAAATGAAGTAAAAGAAAAATTATAATTGTAACTTCGAATATAAGTTCTAAATTCAATTGATTCGTCAGATTTAGATGTAAATAAATTGTGCAATTCTGGAGGTACGTCATTGATTTTTAGTTTAATAGTCCCATTGGAACAACAAAAACTTTTACTTTCTTTATGAAATTTCTTTGCTCCACAAAAATCACAAATTCTTGGCAAAGGTAACATGTAACATTCAGTTGGAATTTGTTGTAAAATATTCGGTGTTACATTTGAAGTATTTTCTAATATTAGGAGTTCTGTCACTAGAAAGGCAGTCAAACCTAGTTAAAGAAACAAACAATCTATAAACTCCGGTGGAAGACAATAATGCACAATACTAAACTGAAAGACTAGGCTACCTGTTTCTTGAATATCATCAATACTCTTAACAGATGCATCGGATTCATAGACATAGACCACATCACCTAAAGGATTTGACAAAATAATTCGGATAAGAAAAACTCAAAATGGATTTCATGAAGTAAGAAAAGAAAAACTACATACTTACTTCAGAAGTGTCACAGCTAAACTTTGGAGATGCATAAGATGTAATAAAATCTAATGGAACAGCTGCACACACAACAAGGAAAAGAAAACAAGCTCTAAGTAGATCAAAGTTATGTACATCAATTAATATAAAGAATAAACGTGCACTAAAAAACTATTACTACAACCATTATTTTATTAAGGACTAAACTTACAGGTTGTATATTTACTTAACACTGGTTTTCCTGAAGTAGCACTACGAGTAAACTTCATAGAAGTACCATCTTCTACTATTCTTATCGTTCTTAGATCCGGAGAACGTCTAGCTCTAAGCGCTCTTCTTTGAGCATGCAATTCTTGTTGACATACATTATGAAATTCTCTTTCTTGGGCGTATAATTCTCGACGTCGTATATTCCATGATTCTTTTGATTTAGCATAAATCGCTCGATGATGCTTCTTTTCTAGAGCTCACAGCTTCCAGCGCTACCCTCAGCAGCATTCATAACATAAATAACTAAATACAATGCAAAGTAAAGTAAAAACAAAATAAAATGTAAAAAAAATAGTATAAACCACAAGAAAACAAAAACTAGTGCAAACAACATAACTAAAATTTGATATTAAGAATTCTAAATAAAATGCAAGAATATACTCTTGTAGATTTGTTAACACAAAAAATACACTTGATTTGTTTGAATATACTGGAATCTGGTTTGATTGTAAAGAGGAAAAGCTGGATCAGTCTCCGCGCAGCGCGGGGGAGAGTCTCTACGCTGCCTTGCGGGCGGAGATCCACTCTCCACGCTACACAGAGACTGCATCTTTTTTTAATCCACCCCATGTGTACCATGTATTGTATTTATATCAAAATGGGTTCAAATTATTAGATTTGCTTATAAACCAAAGTATTTATTCATTTTTATGTTTAAAACAAGAAGCACGATTTCTTACCACCTACCGAGACTCAAAGAAAAAAAAATTATTCATCCTTACATACATCCTTAGCAGAAGAATGTATATCAATATTGAGACCTTCAACGAAATTAGTTTCCTCAATAGTAATCAACCAGGGCATGTTGCTCTCCTTGTGAATAATAATTTTTTATAAATAATAAAAAAAAACTTCACCTGAGAAATCAACATTAACCCACACCAAAATGAATAAATCTTTACAAAAATACCTTTAAAAATGTGATCATGAAGCCAATCTAGAAAACCCTTCATCTACACCACAAACTTGCAAGTCAAAGAAGAGTGTCGACGACACAAGTACCACAAACAAGAGAAGAGTGGTGGAAGACGGAATCGTTGAACCTTGGGAACAAGAAGAAAATGATTGTCCTCCAAGCCAAACCAACGAAAGAAAATAGAAAAACACAACATCGTCTCGAAAACCCAAAAAGGAAATGTATTTATGTTGACGATAGGAATAAGCGACACATGTCATGTGTACACTGATTTTCTTTTGGCTCTTTTATATTGTAGTAACTCACAGCTTCCAGCACTACTCTCGGCAACATCCATAACAAAAATAACTAAATACAACGCAAATTAAAAACAAAAATAAATGTAAAAAAGAGTATAAACCACAAGAAAACAAAAAAGAAAGTGCAAACAACATAACTAAAATTTGACATTAAGAAATCTACATAAAATGCAAGAATATACTCTTGTAGATTTGTTAGCACAAAAAATACACATGAATTGGTTGAATATACTATAATCTGGTTTGATTGTAAAGAGGCAAAGCTGGATCAGTCTCCGCGCTGCCTTACGCGTGGAGATCTATTGTCGTATTGCACAGAGTCTATGCACAACACGAATCTCCACGCTGCACAGAGACTGCATCTTTTTTTAATCCACCCATGTGTACCATGTACCGTATTTATATTAAAATTGGTTCAAATTATTAGATTTGCTTATAAACCAAAATATTTATTCATTTTTATGTTTAAAAAAAGAAACACGATTTCCTACCACCTACCAAGACTCGAAGAAAATTTTTTATTCATTCTTACATACATCCTTAGCAGGATAATGTATATCAATATCAAGACCTTCAACAAAAGTAGTTTCATCAACAGTAATGAACAGAGGGTATGTTGCTCTCCTTGTGAATAATGATTTTTTATAAATAAAAAAAACTTTACCTGACAAATCAACATAAACCCACACCAAAATAAACAAATCTTTACAAAAATAACTTTAAAAATGCAATCACAAAGCCAATCAGGAAAACCCTTCATTTGCACCAGAGAACTTGCGAGTCAAAGAGGAGAGTCAACGACATAAGTATCTTAAACAAGATGAGAGTGGTAGAAGATGAAATCGCTGAATGTTAAGAATGAGAAGAAAATGATTGTCATTCAAGCCAAACCAACGAAAGAAATAGAAAAACACACAACATCGTTTTGAAAACCCAAAAAAAAAAAACAAAAATGCATTTATGTCGACAACAGGAATAAGCGACACTGTCATGTGTATAGTGATTTTCTTTTGGCTCTTGTATATTATAGTAAAAGTCATCGGGAAGTCCTTTGAGGATTTTAATGAAAGATCTTCGGTGTGAAATTGAGAATACATTAACGCAAGTTCATAAGCCTTACTTTTAACAGATTGAATTACTTCGATAATAGTTTGAGTTTTTTTGGTGATGCTTAATTGCATGATACATCCAGGGATTGTTTGAAATAGGTTGTTTTAAGAGTGTTCAAGCTTTCTAAGAAGTCGTTGAAGAGGCGATGAACACGATTATGGCCTTGGGTTTCAAATCCCTACCCTACACCTTACGAAGGTGCCCTAGCTAGATTTAATCTAGGCCTAATTGTCAATCAAACCATTGAAACTAGTTCAAATAGTTATCAAGATCTTCGTTCCTGCTTTCAATGAGACTTTCATTCTTAGCTACATAGGGGATAAAGAACGAATAATTGCATTCGCTAGAAGTTGATTTTAATAGATCAAGAATGAAAAATATGGATTTGAAATGGTGTACCATTAGATAAATGATTATGGTTGGAGGACATGGATGTGATCCATCAACAAAAGCCTAACAGATCATATCCAACAAGAAGGTGCGTAACTGGGGATAACAAGAAAGATAATTTGTGTTTGTTAGTTTTAGATAGGCATGAGAATAAATATTTATGGAGACGTGAGAGGAAAATGTGGAAGAAGAAAATAGATTGGTGCTAAGGGATGGAGCCATGTGGTTGAAATATAAAGAGCCGATGGAAGTGGTTGATGAGACGTTGGCCAATGTGGAAATAACTGTGGTAAAGAAACTAGTTTTATCTGTGTTAGGTTTTTAGTGTTGGTAATTATGTGGACAAAATGACTAATTTGTAATGTGTTGTAAAAGTTAAGGATCTAGGGTGCAATTTGTACAAAATGGGTTATGAGGTCTAGGGCTCGAGTATAAAAAGAGGAAAAACACGATACTGCATTTTCGCTAGCTTCTCACCTAGTTGGCGCTCGAGCGACAAAAACAGAATACCTGTCGCTGAGCTCTCGCTCGAGCAACAATGCGTCACTCACCTGTCGCCAGCTTCTCACTCGATCATCAGGTCGATCCGAGAAACCCTAATTTATTTTTTTGAAGTATTTATATAACCCATTCAAGCTAATTACCCTCTCCTATAAATACCTAAACCTATGCATGAATTGTTGTGTTGTTGTTCATTGTGCCTCTTTGCTATAATCTATTTTTCTCTTAATTTTGTATAACCACAAAATTGGAGAAAACTTAAAATCCATTGAATCCATAACACCTACTTCCTAAACACTTTTGGGAAGATATTTTCTCAGTTGAATTTCAAAGGCCGCTGGGGGTTAAGAGATGTTGGACTACAAGCACATGAAGAACACAAGGCCTTGGAGCAGGTTCTTAGAATTCCACTTGGAAGAGACAACTACATAAGATCTTGGAGTATACCTTGGAGTTAACAGGAAATAAATCGAGAAGTCTAGTGGAGTTGACTAGATAGCATCTGACTGTAACTCACTCCGTATTGTCTATATTGGAGGTAACTGGCTTGGCCCTAGAGTTTTTACCCAGTTGAATTTCTCCGTCATCAATATTGTGTTATTTACTATTTCCTTATTACTGCGGCAATTCAATATAGGATAATTGGATTTGTATAATTAACCATCTAGAAACAATAAAAAGTGACTTGTTGCTTTTGATTGATTAATTCCACACATAGGATCAAAATTAAAAATGGTTAAGTAACAACCATTTGGTAACTTAAAAATCGTTAAGTTGGTAATCCGTGAACTGTTAAGAGGTATCTAGTACAAAACCCGATTTTTACAATTGGTTTCAGAGTCCAAATTCATTCCTTGGTCCATATTATCTAGATGAGTAATTCATTATCCGTCCCGTCATATTTTGGTGGTAGTAATTATGTCTACTGAAGGGTTAGGATAAGAGCCTTTTTAAAATCTACGGATGAGTGTATCTCTCTTAGTGTTGTGAATGGTTGGCCTGCACCTAGATCTATGGTTAATAATGATTTAATCTCCACACCTGTTGCTAATTAGATTAGAGTGAACTTAGATAAATGTAACTAGAATAGTAAAGCCTTATATGCTCTATTTATGGTAGTATCGCCGGAAGAGTTTAGGCAAGTATCTATGCGTGAGGTAGCCAAAGAGGTTTGAGATATTCTACGAAGTACACATGAGGGAACTCGGGCGTTTAAGAACCCTAAGTTGCAGATGCTGACCACTAGGTTTGAAGATATTAGAATGAAAGAGAATGAGACCTTTGATGAATTCTATACGAGCTTAAATGACATAATAAATTCTAGCTTCAACCTAGGTGAGAGAATTCCGGAGCCTAAGATAGTCAGAAAAATTCTTAAATCTCTACCGAAAAGGTTTAGACCTAAAGTCATGGCAATAGAGGAGAGTAAGGACTTAGATTCCATTAAGATTGAAGAGTTGGTTGGATCTCTCCAGACTTATGAGCTTACATGTGGTAAACTTAATATTGAGAAGTCAATAGCCTTGAACATCATTAGAGATGAAGTTTCTGACTCTACCTATTCAGATTATCCTAATGAAGAGGAGTTAGCTTATCTTACTAAAAAATTTCGATAAATGTTTAGGAATAAACAAAAACTACAAGAGAAGCATAGAAGTGGTCCTAGTGGATCTAAGAAGAGTTCTAAACTGTGAGGTGTCATAATTGTGGAGGTTTTGGCCACATTAGGAGTGAGTGCTCTAGCAGTAGGAAAAATCCAGATAAGGCTATGATTGCTACTCTCATTGATGACGAGTCTAACACGAACAATCAGAGTGAAAAATCTACTAGTAAGGGAAGTGGAAAATATATTGTATAAGTAGTACTGAGAATTCAAAAGGAAATTCTGATAGTGAGGGAGATTCTTATGGTAAGGGGGATATTCATAAGGCTTATGATAGAATCTATATAGAGAGACAAAAAATAAAGCTTTAAGTACGAGAGTTACGAAAATTGAGTCGAAAAACGAAAAACTCGTAGTGTATATTCAGGAATCTACCTCTACCCTGAGTGAGTTAAAATTTATGAATGAATCTTTAGATACTCAGGTTGGGAATCTCACTAGTGAGCTTGAGAAGATCTCTAGGAAAGCTAATGAGCTGACGTTGAAAAGGAAACCTTAGAAATACATGTTAAAAATCTTCTCAGCAACCTAGAGCATTCCAAGTCTCAGCTTCTTGCCTTTTTAGTGGTTCTATAAAGCTAGATAACATTCTAGAATATAAGGGAGGTTTAGAATATAATAAAAATGATCATAATGTTGCTAATACGTCTAGACCACATTTGTCCCTGGTATTGACCAGCTTAAACATGTGCCTAACCCACGATCACATATCTTTACTCCTAGGTTTATCCCTACTTGTTTTCATTGCGGTGAGTTAGACACATAAAGCCTAGGTGTTGTCATTTCCTGAACAGAAATCGAAATCGAAACTTAAATAAAAATAAGAATCATGATTATGTTGGTTAGATTGACTTCCTTATGAATCAGGTAAGTAATTTAATCAAGTTAATGACATAGATGATAAAAAAATATTCATGTCCTAGGCAAGTTTGGATGAAAAAAAATGATCTGAAAAATTTGAAAATAGATCACGGTGCTCTTCAAGGTAAGAACATTTGTATACCTAACTGATTATGTATTTTTGGTGCATGCTCGTGCTTTATCATTGTGTGACATTGATTTATGCATGCATAATATTTGTTTTCTAGAAAACGCTTGCATATTTTTTATTTTTTTTTTATCATTTTTGTGTGTATGCTTGGTGCATTCATGCTTTAAAAAAAAATAATGATAAAATTGAATTATTAAAAAAAAATGGGTGGGAAATTATTTTTACGGTATAATATATAATATACTTGAATTTGTTTATTGTGATCAAGTATGGGTTTAATCGATGAGCTGTAAAGTTTTCATTTCTGGTTTAGGCTATTATGGAATACTTAGTATAGATGTCTTCATATACCATCTGCATTGTACACATTATATATTGTTAATGAGACTTAACCGCGTGTGTGAGATTTGAGATGACAATCACATATTAGAAAAGTAACTTTGAACATGAATTGACCTCATTTATAAGACATAAACTCAAGTTTATCCCCGATAGTAAAAAGCTCAACATTTATGTTCTTTTTCAAAACCTATTTGACTTGAACAATTAAGCATGCAGGATTTCTCATAACCTGATGCATATGGTCAACTGACTTGGACTAACCAATCTAAAACTCGCTATATGAGTCATTTTAGTCGTTTAATGGAGAAGAGTCTGCACTTAAGATGTGAAAAACGATAATGAGCTTAAAATATTGAAATATGTGAAAAAAAAAAAATTTACTTTAAGTCAGGGGGAGAAAAGAAAATATCCATACAAAATGAGATTTTTCTTTATAGGTTTTAATGTGCTTCAAATGATTTGACTTTCATAAGTAAAGGAATATACTTATTGGCAATAATATTGAGTATGTCCTTTCTCACAAAATTAAGGTTTGGAGTCCTACTTACAAATGATTAGTGACACTTTACACATATAGGTCACTTATACAATTTACTACATATTAATTTGAACTAAGTATATGAGAATGTTTATTGTACATTGTTTATATTTATGCATGCTAACAACAACATTTTTGAGTTTTTATATGTTAATGTTAAAAAAAATTAATTATCGATCCCATAGTCATTTGTGACAAAAAATGGGAGAGTAAAGTAAATGTTGTGAATGGAAGAATTTTAAGGTGAAGTAGATTGATAAGGGGAGATTTGTTGATTACATTGCATTTCATACCATATCTATCTAACTGTTTGAGTTTTTGATGTTTATGTGATGCTAATGTTTTTGTTGGTGTTTGGATTAACATTATTGTTACGTCTCATTCTAGCTAGTGTTGATATCACGTGTTTAATGATTTTATTATTTCCTATATTACGAGATTTTATACTAAGTATTTGAGTTGTGAATCTCAGGAAACGGGTTTAACAAGGAATGCAATAGACATCAATTTGATGAAACTTGGTTAGTTTAGATTTTGTATTTAGATTTTCTTGACTTATTGTGTAGTTTTATCATAGAATACCAAAGTGGGAGTTTGTTAGGTTTTTAGTGTCGACAATTTTGTGGACAAAAATACTAATTTGTAACTGTTGTAAAAGTCAAAGACCTCGGGTGCAATTTGTAAAATTGGGTTATGAGGTCTAGAGTTCGAGTATGAAAAGAGGAGAAACACGACGCCGCATTTTCGCTAGGTTGGCACCTAATTGGCACTCGAGCAACAAAAACAGAATGTCTGTTGTCGAGCTCCTGCTCAAGCGACAGCCTGTCGCCAGCTTTTGCTCGAGCGACAGGTCGATCCGAAAAACCCTAATTTGCTCTTTTGAAGTATTTTTTATGGCCCGTTCAACCTAATTATCCTCTCCCACAAATATCTAAGCTTATGCACGAATTGTCGTGTGGTTGTTCAGTATGCCTCTTTGTTATAATCTATTTTCTCTTCATTTTATACAATCACAAAATTGGAGAAAACATCAAATCCATTAAATTCATAACACCTACTTCCTAAACACTTTTGGGAAGGCACTTTCTCAATTGAATTTTAGATGCTATTGGAGGTCGAGAAAGGTCAGACTACAAGCGCAGGAAGAGCACAAGGCATTGGAGCAAGTTCTTGGAATTCCACTTGGAAAAGACAATTGTAGAAGATCTTGGAGCAAACCTTAAAGTTAGCAAGAAATAGATCGGGAACTCTACTAGAGTTGGCTAGATATCATATGACTGTAACACGCTCCGTATTGTCTATAGTGGAGGTAACTGACTTGATCCCGGAGTTTTTACCCTATTGGATTTCTCCGTCATCAATATTGTGTTATTTACTACTTTCCTTATTACTGCGGCAATTCAATATAGGATAATTGGATTTGTATGATTAATCATCTAGAAACAATTAAAAGTAACTTGTTGCTTTTGATTGATTAATTCCGCACATATGGTCAAAACTAAAAACGGTTAAATAACAACCATGTGGTAACTTAAAAATCGTTAAATTGGTAATCCATGAACTGCTAAGTGGTATCTAGTGCGAAATCTAATTTTTTCAGTCTGTCATGATTCTTAAGACAAGATCAATAATTTTTTTTTTGTTAAAGTTGTACTCTGATACAATAAAGAAATTCACGCTTTGAGCTAAAAATTATTGAACAATCAGAATTTTAATTTGCTCTTTCTATTGACGAATATTTATAATGTTACATATGAGCAGTCCATATAATATACAATTACAAAATAAGAGCAATACTACTCGACTTGTGTTTGTATAGAATTAATGTATACTAGGATTGTGATAAAGAGTTGTTTGAGCTGTGCAAAACTTTGTCTCGCAGAGGAATGAGATCCAATGAAGGCAATTAGCTCAACGAAATTCGAATGACATTAGTTTTCTTCCTGTATAGTTGCTTGGCTGGAAAATGTAATATTTTATGAATGAATAAAAAGCCTCTTCATGTGTAAAGATGAGAAAATCATAAAAGTACTTGATTTGTATTTCTAAACATATTTCTTGAGCTATTTGTGGAATGCTTATGAACCTATCATTAATTTGCTATTACACTACATATTAACAACTATTAACATCATCCTTTTAACGAATTTAAAATTGATGATGAGTTTATCATGCAATTTTCTTAAAATATGAAAAATCTTACAATTATTATTTAAGTTCTTAAAAAATTTCATAGGTCAATAAAATAGAAATTTTAAACTATTTAGACTACCGGTAGTCTTCCTACATGATACATATGTAGCGATTTGTGATTTGATATGTACCACGTAGGAAGACTACTGATATCGTTCACTATGAATATCATTACTGTTTAATTTAATCCATGAAATGGGACCTTCACATCCTAATGGTGAGTCAGATGATTGACCTGGTAAAATAGAGGAATTTAGTGGTGGACTTTTTGGTAAGGGCACAATTCAAGGAATTTGGAACAATATTATTCTTGATATCAACCATTCATTGTGGAAGATTTGGAATTTGAAAATAGAATTGTAAAAGATTCCCTTTCTAGAATATTAGATTACAAAAGAAATCTTACGGTCTAAGATATTTTCAAATTTAAGGAATTTTACAATGCAATCGTTGAAGCAAGACAAGAGGAGAAGAAAATAAGTGTTTATTCTATTCTATTCTTTTTCCTTTTACACTTTTCACTTTTCGAGTTATGCGGTTTAATATTTCTTCAAGTTTCATAATTTGAATCTCTTAATTATACTCTATTGAGAAAGGTTATTAGTTAGATCGCTCTAATTTTGCTCTTTTTTAGATAGAAATTATCATTAAGGACATTCTAATTAATTAACTATTAATAAGAATAATAATGTAATGAATAAAAGTTGCGGATATAAATTCGACAATGACCAAAGGTTTGGTACTTCGATTGCAAATAAAATATTTTGTAACAAATAAAAATTTGTAATATAAATTTAATTACCTATATCGCTACTATATATATAAAGTCTCATCTCAAATAAATTTGAACGATTGTGTCCTTACAAAAACCCAATTTTCCCTCTTATTGATACTACATTTAGAACTTCGTATTCTGGTGATATCCCATACACGGTGGATTTAGCGTAGTCCAGTATTTTTTTTTTTTTGGTAATTAAGAATTCTTTTTATGTGTAAAATTTTCTTTTTACATATTAGCTTGGCTTAAAAAAAAAAATAGTTCGATCCTGAATTTGATTACTCTGCAAGTAAAGAAAGCGAGGTTTAGAAGGTCAAGAAGGAAGAGAATGAAAGGAATAGGAGGATGAGGGTGAGGTTTAAGGAGAGGAAAGAGAATAATATTATGTCCGTTATCGTTTTCGGGTTCCTGTATGCAAAAAAACTTTTCAACTAGTAAACGTTTATTCACATGTTGTCATATTTCTCTAAAATAAATTTATGTGTCTTAGGCGTATTGTTCTGAATATTTTTTTTGTAAATTGCTATAAATTATAGTTACTTCTTACTAGATTCATAAGAAAATACTTAATAGAGTGTTTTTGGATTTTTTTTTTTTTTTACCAAATTTTCAACCGACCAAACTTTGGGGCATGATTGGTAGTTTTATTCTTACCGATTTTGGGTGATATCATTTATTAGGGGTTCGAAAAACCAGTATTTGCTAGTTTTTTTGGATACCGGTTTCGGATGGTTTAAAAAAACTCAAAAACGGTGTAGTGTAATTCTGATCAATTCTTTCAACCCACCAAATCGATGATTTTTTATTGTTTCTCAAATTTTCTTCTAATTTTACCATTAATAAAATAATTATTTTCAGCCGAACATATTTTATTTAATACTGACTTATAAATAAAAATCTAGAAACAAAAAAATTTATTTATAAGCAAAAAATTTATTTATAAGCAAAAAACAAATAATCATAATCATCAAAGAAGAATTAAAAGGCCTAAACACGACAATTATATCATTGTCAAATTTGGTGCTTAAAGGGTTTTTTGGCAAATGGTTTGTAGGATTTATCAAGTTTTGTAATAGAAAAACACTTAAACACTTAGTATTTTCTATCAAAATTTCAAGAACACAAGGAGGAATTTTGAATATGAATGAATATATATATATATATATATATATATATATATATATATATATATATATATATATATATATTAACATTTGGAATGGAATATGATTTCAATGGATTTCTATATTATTTTTTCGATATATTTGGTATTGATCACAAGACATCTATTTATAGATCTCCATCAATACTCACGAAATGACACCAAAAAATCATGAAAAGTTGCTTTTCACCAAAAGTCACAACAAATTCAAACAAAAAAGCCAGCCTTACGACCAAATAGAACAACCCTATGCGATCGCACAGAAGAATCATTTACAGGGCTTGAAATCCCTGCAGGTTTATATGCGACCGTATTCCAGAAGAACTAAGTGGTTGGAATACGGTCGCATAATATATACTTTTGGCCTCCAAATCCAATTTTATTAATTTTGAACGATAATTTCAACAATAAGGTCTGAAGTGTATATGGAAAAACCTGCGAGCTTGGTTTTCGAGATGTCTAATTGATAGAAGGGAACTTACTATTAAAATAAGCCCAAGGAGAAGTAAGGCCAATTCACAATACAGGAATAACTGGCTATGGAGTTTCCTTAGATATTATACTTGTGATAGTTGCTCTATTGAATTCCAGCTTAGGCATTAAATGGGGCGTTCGACAAATTCAATCTTCAGATCAAATTGTGTATAAGATGGACAATGAGACTCTTGGTTCGGCAACACATTACATTACTAGTACAGGTAGATGGACAATTAGCCATCTTGGTCTGCTTTCTGATAGCAACAAATCGGGATATAAAAGCTCTTATTGGTCTGAATTCTCTTCTATTAGCGTATTTCCAAAAGACTCTTTAAATATGAGATACTCTTTATTTTAAATATTCAACCCTTATAATTATATTTCAAGAAACTCTTTACATTAACAGTTTAATTTAGAGAGTGAATTTGACTCCTCAAATTTGGAGTGTTAAACTCAATCTCTATAATTAAATGCAGTCAAAGTATTTTAAATTTCAATATAGGAAAATAATAAAATAATATAGAGAAAAAATGACTTGTTCTGATGATAATCTAAAGTTATTGTGATAATTGTATACGACAATAGAATATATTGAATCGAATTTTCAAGTACTAAATTTTTTGTATGTTCACAATTTTCGATTGACATATTATTACTTGGAGACGATATCCATACACACTTCATCAATGGACTATTAGAGTGGTCCATTGTGTTTGTTTTCAAAAAATCACAGAAACCATCTATGATGTTTGTGTTTCTTATTTAAAAAAAAACCACTTCGACACAAAATTACAAATTTGTAATTTTTACGTTACCCTTCTGCAATTACTCTCTCTCCTCATTTTTTGAAAAAAAGAAATATTGCTATAAATTAATCAAATTGATTTATTTACAATGTACGATGTAATTTTTTTTTTTTATACCATAATACCAATAACACAATAAATTTAACAGTGAATAAGGTTAAAAAATGAGTATTTAAAAAAGAATTCACATTAGTGTTACATAACTAGTAGAATTTTTCCTCAAGTACCAAAAAATTTCTTACAGAAAAAATACAAATACTAGGGGTGTCCGTGGGTCGGTTCGGTTCTGCTCGATTTCAGAATTTTCGGGTATTTAATAAATGGACCCGTCAGGTCCAAATATAATTATGGAACCGTTCGGGTTCGGTTCGGTTCGGTTCCGTACCATAATTAAATTTTTTAACATTTATAGCAACACTACATAAATATAACTAATGACATTTCATTTGTAACTTTTACAAATTAACGTAACCAAATTCAAAAATATAAAAATAAGTAGTTGTCGAATAACATTAATTCAATGCATACAAATACCAAAAAGTAGATATTAATACTTACCAACTATTTGATTTAATCATCAATTGCTACTGTTTGACTTGCCATGGCAAAAAACTCTATTACATGTCTCAATGCCCTCATAGAACTTTGTTTTTTTAATGCAAATTCCATCTTGAGAAACTTTCAATTGTTAATTCCTTTGGAAGTTTAGTAATCAAGAGAACTAGAGAATACCGAGAGGCGGAGCAGCTGACGGCGGACGCAAGATGTGGAGCAGCGGCATGAATTGATGAATTGACGATGGTGAATTGAATCAATTGTTGAATTGACGAGGGTAAATTGAGCGTTTGTATGTATTAGGTTAAATTGGAATTGATAAATTGGTAATTGAATGTTTTGACTTTGAGGGTTTGTATTGGGCTTTTGGGCTGGAGTTTTTTTGTTTGGGCCATAAAATATTTTCGGCCCAATGGAGTTGATTTCTTTTTTTTTTTTCTTCTTTTTTTTGCTTCTTAAAATTATGAAATGATTTTATTTATTTAATTAATTTGTTAATTTATTTAGAAAAAATAAAATAATTTAATTAATTCAATAAAAAAATATTAAAAAGTTATTTAGTTTTGGGTCTCATTCGATTCTTGGTCTAGACCCGAGATCCGACCCAAACATTTCGGTTCTCGATTCGAGTACCTGTTCGGGTCTTTAACTTATGAAGAACCGCTCGGTTCGGATATTAAAATATTGAAAAAAAAAATCACCAACCCCCTATTGTGTCTATTTTGGTGCATTTTTATGGCTGCATTTTCTGTACACGTAGTGCAGTTGTAACTAGCAATAGTATATAATAAATAATGTTAAATCTGTTGATGAAATGACATTTATTTATTTGATGTCTGATTTTTTATTTTTTAAAAAACATAAAACTCAAAAAGAAAACTATAAAAGGACAAAAAGAATCTTTGGGACGTCTCAAACCCTTTGTGGAAATTTATACGGTGGTTGACCATTTTTTTTAAACTTGGCTTAGGACCCTAAAACTACACTATTTTAATTTTATTTTTTAAAAAAAAAATCATTTTTTTCGTTTCATTCTATTTAATAATAGTAATAATCTTAGTCTTCGAGGGTGTTTGTTAGAGATTAAAATCATATTAAAATTGAAAATATAGTCGTTATTGTTGACTTTTATTAGACGGATGTGACCCAATAACGGCCATATTTTTAATTTTAATTGAATTTTAAGCCGTACCAAACAGGCTGTTCATCTAGTCCAAAACCAAAGGACAAAAACCTGACAACTACCACAGAATCTTTGTAAATAAATAATGTCAAGATTTGAAACAATTTGTTTAATAAGTAAGATAAAGAAATTAATCAATAAATATTGAATATATATGATTTTTCTATTAATCTCATAGATAGAGATGTTTTACTCGAAATTGTATATTTAATTAATCTCATAGATAGAGAGATGTGTCATTACTATGATCTAGCACATTTTGTAACGTACATTAATTGTGTCACCATGTTCAATAGATTTTATGATAGATCACGTACATTAATTGTGTCAAATTTACATATAAGTAGATGCGAGCTATCGTTTACGTGACCATAAATTTAATAATCTTGCATCGGTTGTGTATTTGTTAAGTTGCATTAAAAATATTTAGACATAATAACTAACTAAATTTTCATTTTTTTTTCTTTTAATTGTGTCATTAGTCTAGATTTGAGCCTCCTTAGATGGTAATGGTGAATTAACAAAGAAAACATAATTTTCTTAACATAGTAATTGCTACATAGCTAAAATATTGTTGCCTATTTGGCTAAATCACATTGTTTAAACCACTTCTTCGCTTGTTTTTTTGGCTAAACTAAAAAATGTGTGTAAAAGTTTAAAATAGTAAGCTATTTTATTTAAAAGTAATTTTTTAACTTTACTATAGAATAAATAACTTAATTACATAATTAAAAGAAGCAACCTTTTCCAATATATCCGTTGACTTCGATTCTTGTACCTCTAATGTGGCCAATAGATCATATTTGGACAAATTGTTAGCCATACTTGGCTTCCTCTGGTGGTGGTGAAGTTGGCCACGTGCACTCCTACAATCAAGTTAGTTGAAGTAATAAGTATATGAGCGTGAAAGGTGCTTTAGACGCGAAACTCCTATGTAAAGAAGGGGGTTGACT
>CM032634.1:12478026-12553179 GCA_019097785.1 Fraxinus excelsior | reverse complement strand
CAATGCATTTACTACCAGGATCAGCAAGTCCCATCATCCCCAGTCAACAGTACAACATTGAGCTCGGGCCCCAATCCCGTTAGGACAACACACAAGTTAGCTCAGCTCGGCCTCTGAGTTGACAAGACAGGAGGATTAGACGTTATTGTCTTCCTACTATAAAAGGCCCAGGATACAAAGAGTGAAGGGGGGGCAGACAGAAAATCTAAAGGAATATACTAAGGAGAGAATCCCTAAAAATCCCCTTGAAGATCCCATATAGTTGTAAAAAGGAGCGATTATTTGATGAACGATCTTGTATTCTTCCTTATTGTAACTTTTAGACTACTGTCTGCATTCTAAGTTGGCTTTAACCTTGTCAATACAATTTTGAACGTCAACAACTAGTATTAAAAAGACACATTGTCTTAATTGTATAATCTGAAAATTATGCTCATAATTTGAGTATCACTTTCGCAAACTTCAGGTTGCGAATACCATGCAATCATCTAATATTTGTATCAAATCTATTAGATACAAATAATATCTAGATGGTCAACGTGGAGGGTGACGGGGCCCCATATATCACCCTAATTAATTTTCAGAACTATAGTGAATTCAATCCTTATTTAACTGGTAAAATAATCAATTTTCAATAAAAAGAACAAACATCAAATATGATTTCATTGGATTGAAAAATCTTCCGATTTTTCATTGAATATCCATTTAAATATTTAATTTCGCATCATTATTGATCCAGTGATGGTATAACTGGTCATGCTAAACAATAAAGTCAAATTGAACTTCTGGTTCAATATAAGATATAATTCAATTATTTAATTTCGAAAAATATGATTAAACATTATATAATCATATATCATTCAAGTAATCAAACTAATCAATATTCTCATGAAGTTAATTGCATGTTGTCCTTCAGGGATAAACATGAATTTATAATGATACATTTTTCGAAATATGCGCTATTTCGAGAGCGATGTATTTCATTATTGCTTTTTCGAGAGTTATGTGTCGATATTCTTCGGGAATATTGAACATTATAATTCATGCTCTTTAGGAGCAATCAAATATTATTATAATAAAATTATTTAAGAATTTACTCTTCTGGAGTAAAAATATAATTTATGTTAGATTTTACATAATTATGCTCTTCAGGAGCAAACAAAACCCAACTAGAATATTAATAATAATGTGCTACTTAATAAGCGACAATATTTGTAATAGACAAATCTACAAATAATATTTTTCTGGAATATTGAAATCGTAATATCATGCTCTTCGGGAATTTTTCAAGAATGTTAATTATAATGACGTGCTACTTCGGGAGCAACAACATGATAAATTATTAATTTAAAGTTTATGAAAGAAATATGTGCTACTTCGGGAGTACATCGTATTTTAATTACTTTTTCTAAAGAAATATGTCAATATTCTTCTAGGATATTGAAAATTATTATTTATGCTCTTCAGGAGCAATAACAATTTTATAATAGAGAAATATAAGAGTACTAAATTCATAAATTATTCTACGAACGTGAATGAGATAATTAATCAAATAATATCAATATGACATAAGTTACGTGTTTTCCTTCAAGGATAAACACTAATTCAAAAATAGTATGTTTTTCGAAACATGAGCTACTTCGAGAGCACGTTGTATTTTAATATTGCTTTTTCAAGAGCAATATGTCAATATTCTTCTGGAATATTGAAAAATATAATTTATGCTCTTCGGAGCAACAACAAATTATTTATAATAGATAAATTTACAATTAATATTCTTTTGGAATACTAATTATAAAGCGGTGCTACTTCAAAAGCAACAATATAATAGATTATCAATTTGCTGAAACAAATAGAAATTATTTGGCATCATGATTACATGTCTCATAAACCAATTAACATGTATGTATATTAAAAAAAATAGGAATTAATGTAAATTAGAGTAGAAGATGCTAGCTATAGATTGACGGAAACCAATGCAAATTGGGCAAATATTGACTAATTACTGTAGGTGTTCCAACCATAAAATTCATACTAATTTTAGCATAAATTCATACTAATTTTAGAATTCTTCTCCTTCCCCTGACTAAAGGAACTAGTCATGCGTGTCAAGATAAATAGACCGGTTTCAAAATGTACAGTTCAAGGTACAGCCAAGGATTTTGAAGTGGTCAAACAAATTCTAATGTGAAAAGTCAAAGAAAGCCAAGTCCCTTGCATATATTTTGTAGAGATCCTTGTACAAGTCTCAACGTGAAAATAAACTATCGTATTCTAGGAGACAAATCCCTACCAATTTATAATGCACATGATAAAAAAATGGCGTGTTACCAAGTTAATTCACGTTTAAAGTAGGGAAAAAAACAGTCGTCTTCTATACATAAAAAAATTCACATATCACCAAATTAATTTCAGTACATGGGATAGATGATTATGCATTAAAAAAAATTATTACCTTCTTTAAAGGATTGAGTTTTCGGTATTCTGCTTTTTCTTCCTTGCTTTGGAATGTTGCTCTTCGTGTTGTGGTAAACTTTGAAAAATTAAGCTTTCGTGCTGATAACGTGTTATAAAATAGAGAAAAAATAAGAGAGAATAAAAGCTAATAGACTTTGCTGTGTATTATTATGAGAACTAAAGCCCTATATTTATAGGGTCTAAAAGGAGAGTTACAGTTGGAATGAAATACACTTTCTGAACTAGATAAGACTTATCCATGTATCATGATAATACTAAATAATCATCTCATTCTTTTACAACACTTGCATCATACTCCCACCATTTTTACTGATAGTCATAGTGCTCTTTTACTTAACAAAAATCATGTCGATCATGAAAAGTCAAAACATATTGAGATGAAGTATCATTTTATTAGAGAAAAGATTGTTGCAGGTGAAGTAAAATTTGACTGAAATTCATACAAATAAAAATCTCTCAGATATGGAGACTAAAGTTGTACATGTAGGTAAATTTAAAATTTGTTTACCTTTACTGAAAATTGATAGAGGGTACATTTTTGCAGGTACATGAGCAATGATGTATGATTAGCAAACTAAGCACACTTCAGCAATCAGGGGAAGTGATTTTGTGAGAAATAAGGTGAAAAATGTAGAGAAAAACGTGTTTCTTACATTTAACAACCCTTTTAAACCAATTTGGTTGGATGACCACATGGCAACCCCAGATTGGCTCTTATTCTTTAACTTGGATATTGCTTCTTCAAATGATGATGGAACGTTGGATCTAACCTACAATTGAGATTACATCACACCATTATGACTCGGTTTAGTTGTGGTTCTCGACGATTCTTTTCATTCTGCCTTTTTTTTTTCATTTTGAGTGACTCTTTCTTTCTCTGAGTTCTTCCAATATGTAATTCTTAGAGGTTCTAGCTAAAATTTGTTGAGAAATTTTGTGTGATTCATGTTCCTACAGTAGATCAGGCCTGTAATAGTGTCTGATTTCTGGGTCTGTAGAAGTTCGTGAAGTTTTGTGAGATTTTTTGGTTAGGTTTTAAGCTTTAAGAGATCTTTTGACGATTGATCATTAAATCTGGGTCTGATTGAGTCTCTCATAATATATACTCTCTCGTGGAAGGTTTTTGTTGTGCTTAGTATTTGGGCTAATATTGAGCCCCCTAGGTTAGGCTTTAAGCTGAATTGGGCGAACATTTCTTGGTGTTCTCTTTACTTTTTACACTGTAGTTGTGTTTATATTTCTCCAGTTTTACATTTACCAGGTTAAAAATCCCAACAACTAGTTTTAGAGCCTTCGCGTTCTCTGGGTGTGCAAAGTTTTTCAACAAAGGTTTTGAAGGGGTCAAAAATTATTTTAAATTCTGTTTTTCATCTCCTGAACGTTCTGGCTTTTTCTTGTTTGTGATAAGGTAATTCAGATTAAGGCGGTACGACAAAAAATAATGTCTCTCGATGATTAAGATGGGTTTTGTTTGCCTTCTGATCATGATTAGTGCATGTTTTCTTTTACCGTTTATACAAAATAGGTGAGAACGTTTCGTTTATATTTCTATATAGTATTTTCTTGTGATTCTTGATAGATCATATATGCATATGGTACATTCTATGTAGGAATTCCATTATTTAATTTGCATATAAATTTGTTTTTCAAATATCCAGTATCAATTGATTTCTATACTGTAATTGGTGCGATTATCTGTCTACAAGTCTCAATTGTTTTGCATTAAGTATTATTGTTTTTGTTTTTTAATTTTGGTGCACTGTTATCTGCTTTAAATTCTTGAAAGTTTTTTAAAACCTTTTCTGTTTATTAGTTGATCTTAAATTCAAGATCATTCTACGTCCACGAGTATAGGCCACCTTTTTACAAAATTTATAATGGGTTTGAAGGTTGAATTGTCTCAATTCGATGGAGAGGGGGATTACTCTATGGAAGCAAAAAATGAGAGCCATTTTGGTTCAAAAAAGGGTCGCAAATGCCCTTGATGATCCTACTACTCTTTCTGATGAATTTAAAGCTAAACCAAATGAAATTGAAGATATGAATGAAATTGCTTACAGTTCTATAATTCTGCATTTGTCTGATAATATTGTGAGACAAGTTGAGGAAGCCAAAACTATTAGAAACCTATGGACTTCTCTTGAAAATATGTTTCTAACAAAAACTCTACCGAATAAAATTTATCTTTTGGAAAAACTATTTAGATTTAGGGGGGACACTGTAAAAGACTTGGAGGTAAATTTGAGTGATTTTAGTATCATAGTTAAAAGCCTTGCACATAATGAGAAGAAGTTTGATGACGAAGACCTTGCTATGATTTTATTAAACTCTTTACCTGAATTTTATAAAGACATTAGGAATGCAATAAAATACTCAAGCGATAAACCGACAGAAGACATAGTCATTGATGCTTTAAGAGTTAGGGAGTTAGAAGCCAGAAAGGAGAATAAGTCTAACCATAGAGAAGAAAGTTTTTTTGTAAGAAGGAAAGAACAGAATAATGGGGAGTTGAACAACAACACAATTGAATCTGAGATTGATAGTCTCCATGTCATGAATGTAACCAGTGAGAAGATTAATAAGGATTGGATCTAGACTCAAGATGTACCTTTCATGTGTCCTATTAAATCTTGATTTTATAATTACAAAGATATAGAACCAATGAAGGTTTACATGGGGGACAATAACTCACAGAATGTTGTCGGAATTGGTGATATTGCCATAAAAATGCATGATGGCACTATCAGGCTAATTATGAATGTAAAATATGTTCCAAATTTGAAAAGTACCCTTATTTCTTTAGGTATTCTTGAAGATGAGGGACGTACCTTCAAATCTGACAACAAAGTATTGAAAATTATGAAAGGTTCCCTGATTGTAATGAAGGGACCAAAAAGAAATAAATTGTAGTATCTTGATGGTAATACAATCACAAGTCCATATTCTAATCTTTTCATTGTTACTGAAAATAAAACTAAACTGTGGCATAAAAAATGAGACATATCGGGAATAAAGAGCTAAAATCTTTAAGTAACCAAAAGTTACTTGGGAAAGATCTAACTGAGACATTGGACTATTGTGAAACTTGTGTATTAGGGAAATATCACAAAGTGAGCTTTGAGACATGTTCACGTGATACCAAGAGACCTTTAGAATATGTCCACGCTAGACTTATGGGGACATGAAAGTCATCCCACATTTGGTAGTAATAGATATTTTCTTTCTATTATTGATGATTATTTTAGAAAAGTTTGGTGTATCCTTTGAAGAATAAATCATAGACTTTTCAAAAGTTCAAAATATGGTTAAAAATGGTTGAAAACCAATTGGACAGTAAGCTAAAAACTCTAAGAACTGACAATGGTCTTGAGTTTTGTAGAACTGAATTTGACAATTTATGTAAATAGAAAGTGATTATGAAACATAGGACTGTTAAAAATATACCTCAACAAAATGGAGTAGCAGAAAGAATGAACGAAACTTTAATGAATAAGGTTAGATGTATGTTGATCAGTTCAGGGCTTGCTAAAGGTTTTTGGGCTGAAGCTCTATGTACAGCTGCATATCTGATGAACAAATCACCTTTTACTGGAAAACCACTAGATCTATCTTACATCAGGGTATTTGGATGTGAGCTTATGTACATCAAACAGAAGGAAAACTAGACCTTAGGGAAACAAAATGTGTTATGTTAGGATATCCTGAAGGTGTTAAAAGTTACTAGTTGTGGGTGTTAGAGGTCTAAGGCATTAAAATAATTAACAGCAGTAATGTAAAGTTTAATGAATTTGAGATGCCGTGCTTAAAACACTAATATGCTGCTTCAAAAGAATCTAGAAATAATAAGATTCAAAATGAAGTAAAGCTGAAAAAACTGAGAATCTTTCAATATGAAAATAATGAAACTAATAACCCCACACCTGAAGAACGTGAACAGTAACTCGATGATGGTGAAGTTGGAGAATCTCAACCTCGATTTGACTCTGAATCTGAAAATTGGGTTGAACCTACTTTGGATACTTCCATTCAAGACTACCAACTAGTTAGAGATAAGGGGAAAAGGCAGGTGAAGTCTAACCTCATTTATGAATCTCAGAACCTTACTAATTTTGCCATGATTTTTAGTGAGGCCATGGAATAATCTAAACTTGCTTCTTATGAAGAAGCAGTAAGGGGGCCAAAATCTGGAAATTGGAAAAGGGCAATGGGAGAAGAAATGTAGTCTTTAACTGAAAATAAGACTTGGAAACTAGTTATGAAACCCAAGAATCATATGATTACCCAATGTAAATGGATTTACAAATTAAAAGAGGGTACTAATCTGACCGATCCACTAAGGTACAAGACCAAATTTGTTGCAAAGGGGTTTGCTCAAAAAGAGGGAATAGATTACAATGAGACATTTTCTCTCGTGATAAAATATAAGACTGTTAGGCTGATTCTTGCACTTATTACGCATTTTAGTTGGGAACTTGAATAATTAGATGTTAATGCAGCCTTTCTACATGGTGAATTGGAAGAGGAGACTTCCATGGCTCAACCTCAAGGATTTGAGGTCAAGGGAAAAAAAATTATGTGTGTAAATTGCGAAATCTTTGTATGGATTTAAACAAAGTCCTAGACAATGGTACAAACGGCTTGATTCATATGTTATTAAAATTGGTTTTAAAATAAGCGATTATGATGCCTGCTTATATTATAACAATGTTGAAAGTGGACTCAATGTTTACGTATTGTTATATGTTGATGATATGCTTATAGTTAGCCCTAACAAGACTGAAATCATAAAATTGAAAAATCTTTTAAATTCAGAATTTGATATGAAGGATTTAGGAAACGTTAAAAAGATCTTAGGGATGGTTATTAAGATGGATATATCTAAGGACGTGTTAACTCTCACTCAAGAATCTCACTTGAACAAAGTAGTAACTAAATTGAGCATGAAAGATTCTAAACCTGTTAATGTTCCTTTTGCTGCCCATATGAGCTTGTCAACTGAACATTCACCAAAGACTGAAGAGGAAATGAAACAAATGGAAAACATCTCATATGCTAATGTCATAAGATCTATTATGTTTTTCAAGATTATTATAAGACCAGATCTAGCTTATGCAATTAGTTTTCTTAGTAGATTTATGTTTGATCTTAGTAAACCACATTGAGTAGGGTTAAAGTGGTTGTTGAGATATATTAATAGGACATTAAATCTTGATTTGGTGTATAAAAGGGGATCCAAAAATTTGACACTTAAAGGATATGTAGATGCATATTTTGCTGGTGATAAAGACCATAGAAAATCTACTACATCTTATTTTTTTTACATTTGATGATAATTGCATAACTTGGAAATCACAATTGCAGTCTATAGTAACTTTGTCTAGTACTGAAGTTGAGTATGTCGCTATAACTGAAGCTGTTAAAGAATGCATCTGGTTAAAGAGAATTTTAAGTGAATTAAACTTCCTGCATGAAACTCTTACCATTTTTACTTATTGTCATAATTCTCTTTTACTCAACAAAAATCCTATCTATCATGAAAGATCTAAACATATTGAGGTGAAATATTATTTTATCAGGAAAAAAGATTTTTGCATGTGAAGTAAATTTGACTAAAATTCATACAGATAAAAAACCCTCAGATGTGGGGACTAAAGTTGTACATGTAGGTAAATTTAAAACTTGTTTAGCTTTACTGAATATTGATAAAGGGTAATTTTTTGTAGGTACATGAGCGATGATGTATGGTTAGCAAACTAAGCACACTTAAGCAACCATATGGAGTTGATTTTGTGAGAAACAAGTTGAAGAATGTAGAGAAAACGTGTTTCTCACATTTAACAACCATTTTAAATAAATTTGGTTGGATGGCCAGATGGCAATCCTGGATTGACTCTTATTCTTTAACTTGGATAGTGCTTCTTCAAAGGATGATGGACCACTGGATCTAACCTACGGCTGAAATTATATCACACCATTATGACTCTTGGTTTGACTGTTGTTTTCATTTTGCCTTTTTTTCATTTCAATGAATTTTTCTTTCTCTAAGTTCTTCCAGTCTTCTTCTTGGTTTCGATCTATAATTCTTAGAGGTTCTAGCCAAATTCTTTGAGGAATTCTGTGTGATTTGTGTTGCTACAGTAGATTATGCCTGTAATAGTGGCTGATTTCTATGTATGTAGAAGTTCATGAAGTTCTATGATATTTTTTGGTTAGGTTTTAAGATTTAAGAGATCTGTTGAAGATCAATGACTAAATCTGGGTCTGATTGAGTATCTCATAATCTGTACTCTCTTGTGGTAGGTGATAAGTGCGTTTTCTAACGTGGATTTAGCAATATTATTTGACTAATTGTTGACATAAATGCTTGAATATGGTTTAATTTGATAGAAATTATGTTTATAGGTTGCATTGATAGATGGAAGGGAATGCAGGTGAAAACGACCGAAAATGACCAAAATGGAGGAAAACGAAAGTTCGGGGACTAGAGTGTAAATAATTGAAAGTTGACGAGAAGCACAAAAAGAGATGAGCGATTATTGGGCTCTAATTTGATGATATATGAGATGATAGAAAGAATACAATGCACAAAGGAAGCCAAAACAAGTGATAAGACAAAACTTGAGGACTGCAATAAACCAAATGGAAGTTGATGCCTTCCATGCGACCGCACGGTGTGAAAGCCATGCGGTCGCACACCTATATGCAGGGATTCCAATGGGCTAAATTAACTATTCCATGCGGTCGCATGGATTATTACCATGCAGCCGCATGGTAGGGAAGTTTGGCGAAAATTTTAGTTTCTTTATTCAATTCCAATTCGTATGGTAACAATGCTAGAACAACTATAAAAGCTCAAACTCATCCAGAACCTAGGGTTATGCCTTCTTAGAGAGAAAAACACTATTGAAGAGTAAGGAGAAATGCTAGAACAAGGGTTTCACTTCAAGATTCAAGACTAAAACTTTAATTTCTAGTTATTTGGTGTTGTCTTCTATTTATTACTTTTATTGTTGTTTTATTTTATCTATATTAGGCTAAACTTTTTATGTACTAGGTGAATGATGAACCTTGCATTGTGATATTTTAATTTCTATTTTACAATTTAATATTGAAACACGTTTGATGGATGTTGAATAATTTATATACATTACTTTTCCTCTACAATTATATGCGTAGTAGTTGTATGAGTGTGGTGGCTTATTTTATGCATTCGAAAGAATGGAAATAAGTTTGACAAGGTATAAATCATCGTTTAGTTCATAGAGGATAGAAATATACTGATATGCTTACGTGAATCTCTAAGTGTTTATAAAACGTCATGCATTCTTATATATTGCATTTGTCATAGAAATATAGTCAAATGGTATGATATAATATGTTCGATTCTACTCGAAAGAGATTGTTGGATAAGTTAGAAACATTGATTTTTCAATCAATTCATCGTGTTATCAAATTGTGAAATATGGATTAAAATGGAATTTTGTTTGGTGATTCGGGATCCTAGTGCGCTTTTTCATATATTAATTTCATTCAAATCTTTTGCATTGAAACGTTATTCTTGCGTTTAAGTCGTAATCTTAGTTTAGTTTACATGTTAGTAATAGTTTTATAAAAAATCACAAAAACAATCATCTTGAGTTTAATAGATTCGGTTAAGATCGAGATAATAGAAATCACGTTACATCAATTCTCGTTGGAAGGATACTCGAAATTCTTGAATTTTCACTTTATTACTTGTCAACGAACCGTGCACTTGCGATGATTTAAATCCGAAACATATTTTCGTGAACAGTAGGTTTTTGCTGTGCTTAGTTTTGGGCTACTCCCTAAACCCCCAGATTAGGCTTTATCTGAAATGGGTGAACATTTCTTGGTGTTCTCTTTACTTTTTGCACTGTGATTGTGAGTTTATATTTCGTCAGTTTTACATTTACGGGGTTAAAAACCCTCCAACAGTGTTGCTGAATGTTTAGCACATTGGCAAATCAAATGTTCTTATTGGAGGTTTTGCTCACCATTGGAGCAGAGGCGGACCTAGATTAATTTTTGAGTGGGGCGAGATTAGGGGTGGAGCTAGCCCGTTGAAGTAGAGGGGTCCAAAGTTGAAGGGGTGGGGGCCTACGGGGGTTCGGGGGCAGCACTCCTAAAATTTTTTTTTTTTTTTTTTGGAGTTGTTGAATAGTTTAGATTTAGTTGCATTTTCCCAACTAGTTCATGCTATATAGACCATGAACGAAGTTTCCCACCCTGCATCAAACCCACAAATATATTCACTCTGACCATGCAACACTTTTTGCAATAACAGGTGGTCAAAATGAAATTTACATAACATACCAATTCTTCAGCAATATTAGTCACCTGAACTACTACATGGCCAAAATATTTTCCTTTAAAATCGTGGACTTCAATTGTCAAATCATCTCCAAGCCCTTCTGGCAAGCTGTATTCAAATGAGAAGGAAATTTAACCATCCAACTCTATGAGATTGAAGAATATGTAACAAGATTAAAGAGAAAAAGATTACATACAAAACATGAGTTTTACCAAATGCTGACTGCATTCGAGATGGAAAAACTGTATAAAAATAATAATTTTTTTTTTCAGTGGGGGCGGCCGCCCCCGCTGGGCCCTTTGTGGGTCCGCCCCTACACTAGAGCCTTATTTTTCACCGTTCTATTCATTGTTTTCTTAACTGGGTACTAATTTTTAGAGAAGTAGCAAACTCGTTATTATGAAATCGAGACTCTCAAAAGAATTCTGTTTTTTTTTTTTCAACTTTATTTTAGTGCTTCTTTTTTTTATTGATAGTTGGAGTCTTAACTGTTGTTTCTATTTTTAGGTTTCGTTTCGTTGGTTGGCTAGTGCTAGTTGTTACTTATTATGTTGAAGAATAGAAAGATCAAATGAAGAGTTTAATTTCTCATAAATGTCGACATAACCTTTCTTCTTCTCTCGTTTATGGATCTCCTATAGCTAGATCGTTGTGCTTATACATTGATAGAGAAAAAATGGATAAGCATTGCTTTATTTTCTGATGTCCCAGTATCACTGGTTCACTAACACCATGACTCTGTCTCTGTTCGATAGCTAGATGAAGTTGATGTCTCATTTAAGTTGAATGTTTTGTTAGTGTCAACTATTGTTGTTTACACTCCTTCCATTTTAGTTATTGGCTCGTCCAACCTGACAGCATTCATGAGTCGCTCCTTCAACTGTTCTTTGAAGGGTTTGTCGAGAAGTACCATGTGTTCCTGTCCTTTATTTCAATTAGTCCCGCCCCTTTGTTTCTTGTAACTGAGAACATTTGTGCTTCAGATTTTGTGTAATATGCTCATGACTCATCTGGCCTTGTTCAATGCTTCTATTACGCAACTGTATAATACTATGACTGAGATTTAATTTAAAACTTACATGAAATATTTTGGCTGGCAGTGTTTTCATCCAGCTATGCATGTGTACATATAATGATAATTGTGTTCGTAATGCATTGCTTTCTATTGCTTCATATTGAGTATAGTTACTTCCAAAAACTGCTTACCCACAAAGAATACTTATAAGTTTCTTGTGCTCAATGCCATCCTTATATTTTGCTGTAAAGGTTTAAGCGTGTTGTTGTTTTAGAGAGGAAAGTAGGGTTTAATAATTATGTGGAGAAGCTACACATCTAGAGTAAAAGTGAAGCAGTGAACACTCTATTAATATTTTTCACGCTCGATTAAGTTTGACTATTGAATCGATTTAGATGATGAGCTTGACCAGTTCATCTACTAGGTCAAGTACAACTCAATCACTAGATTGGGCTTATCAAGTTGAACTCTATGCTAGTCCAAGAGGGGGGAATTGATTTTTAAATTTTTTTTCGAAAAAATAATCTAAACTCAAGTAAGTAAAGACTAAGTAGATTAATTCAAATAATAAGCACAAATATAAAAACGATAAGTAAAAGGAAGAGATAATGCAAACGACATAATTGTAGAGGTTCGAACCAAAGCAAAGATCTATGTCCTCTATTACCAAGTTCTCTGGCACTAATAAGACATTTTCACTATATTGATTGACTTATGGTGCAATTCAATCATTTGCAATGCTTCCGGTGACTTACAAGCAATGATCACCGATCCTTATACAATGTTGAGTTTTACGGGATCTCAACACAATCCACTATTGAGCTTTCTCGGGACTTCGATATGATCCACACTATTGAGCTTTACGGGACCTCAATATGACTTATACGATGACTTACAATAAGGAGTATTGATCCTTATGTAGTGTTAATTTTTACGAGACTTCAACATAACACACAATTTATCAAAGTGATTTTACAATGAAATTCATCTTTTGATAAATAATACAAACAAGTTAAACACTTCGCCGAATAGTAATAAATGATAATTCAAGTATTAAATGAAAGAACTTTAATAAATACATTAATTAAAAATTAGATCCAATCAATCAAAGTGTTTTAACGAGAAGATGAAGAAGAAATAAATGTAATGTATGTTCAAAAATTTTCTCAAATGATATCTCTATTTTAATGAATAATTGTAATAAATTAAATATTAAGAGAGAAATGAGAAATTTTGATGAATATGATGATTTTATAAATTTGATTTAATCAATCAAAGTTTTCAATATAAAGAAGTAGAAAAATTTATGCAATGTAAGTACACACATCTTCTTCAAAAACATAATTTTCTTTTAAGATTGATATAAATAAGTTAAGCACAAAGAGAGATGAAAAACTTTGATAAGATAAATGATTTAAAAAGTTTGATTAGACAATTAAAATTTTTTCTATGAAGAAATAAATTAAATAAATATAAAAATGTGAGTAAGAAAATATTTTCACAAATATATTTCACAAGAAAACTCTCTTCTAATTGTTTAATGAATGCAAAGGGAAATGATATTGTAGCAGCCAAAACGTCAAAAAATATGTCTAACCCGAATGATCCATCCGGATGTCCGCATCTTGAATTGGGCTACCAAACTAACCGTTGTGCATAAAAAAATAGAACTGTTAAAAAATGACTGTTGGACGAACCAAACGTCCGCATGGTCAACCAGATGTTCACTTTGACTTTTTAAAAAAAAAATTAAAACTCATTTTTGTTTGGTTTGAAAAATGTAGGCTTTTGAAAGATGTTTTCATTTGCTTTTCAAGGTAAATAACATTGTAAAAAGTTTAAATATAAAGTTGAAATATTTACCTCTTGTTTGGAATAATAATTTTTTATGCAAGTGTTTTTATGAAATAATTTTTTCGTGCATAAAATGATTTTTGAACTTTTATCATTCATTGTTAAATATCAAAGTATTAGGACGTTTATATTTGAATTAAGGAATCTAGTTTTTGATCTTATTTCAAAGTTTGCCTCTTAGAGTTCTCATCTTGATCTTTCTTTAATGTCGTCTCTACGCTTGATCTAAATCTTGATCTTTCTTGACATTTGTCCTTTAAGTTCTCGTCTCAAATGATTTGACTTGAATGTTTAACTTCTACTTTGATATTCATTTTGAATCCGATTTATAATGTGTTAATTTGGATAATGCTTGTTAATTTTAATATTGAACTATTATCACTCGGAATCAATTGTTAGAAATAATATTAATCTTGTTTTTTATTATCAAAATATTAAGGATGAAATCAATCATAGATCAACAATCACTTTTACAGCTAAGAAATAACTTAAAAGAGACGACTATCATTTTTATTAAGTTAAATCGAACATTTGACTTATAAGAAGATATTTTACCAATAACTCAATAATTAGTACACTAGTCCTCTCCTTGCTTAGACGCCTTAAAAGGAAAAGTTAAAAGGTGGTAATTTTTGAAAATTGGCTTTGAATCATCATGAATTTGTCCAAAGAATGGCGCAGTGCCATTTCTACCAACCTCAGCCTCTTCTAGAATGCAGAATCTACAAATCCCATATGAAGGAAAAATAAAGGCAGCACAATGATTCAAGAATTCATTATTATATTAAACGATGTGGTCCAATTGTAATGATGAGTAAAACAAATAAGATTGATTTTCTCATCCTCTTTATCTATACGTAGAAAAGTTGAAGAAGTACGTAAGGTAGGCGGGCACATTGCATGGTTTTTCTTTATGATCAATTACCAAATCATTCCAACTTCATCAATAAAGAAAAAGGTTAAAAATCTGGTTGGTCACTGAACTTACACGTTTACTCTATTTTAGGTACTGAACTTCTTTTCTTGCATATTAAATATTAACTTTCACTTTCTTACTTCATAAAAAATATTAATGAAATGTACACGTAGGCGATAGTTTTCTTACTAATCTTAACATCGGCGACAGTTCTAGCAAATAGATTAATAGAAACTAATGAAATATGCGACTTTCGTGGACCAAAATATGATTTTAATAAAATGTGTGTGAAATGTGAAAATCGGGTTCAATTTTAGCCCCCGACAAATATTAAAGAGTTTTTCGGATAAAATAAGTTTAGTAATAGTGATTTTTTTGGAAAATACATGGTTAAAAAGTATGAATTTTTTTTTAGTTTACTTGCAAAAAAATTTTATTGTGTGATGTAGTTAAAAATAAATTTGGAAAAAAATTAGAAAAAATGGAGGACAAACATGGAATTAAGAGTATTAATTTCTCAGTGGTAGCATATGGTTGGGAGTTCCGTCCCTCACGTTCTACTTCTGTAAATTTGATTCGACTGATCCGACTGCAATGATTAACGAGGCAAGAAATAGTTCAGCGCTGAATAGGTAAGCTAATTAAGTTGATAAACATAAAAAGATTATGTCATTTTGCCAGAAATAATTGATAGATGTAGTTATAGATGAAGTGGTGACAGAAGACGATATAATAGAAAAGCTGATTATATTTTAAACAGGACAATGATGATTGACATCATCGTAGATACCAGAAATATGGACCAACAGACTTACCACGACATATCAGGGCGCTCGTTCAGATTGACAGATATAATATGGCCAGCATTAGAGTTTGATTTTTTATATCTCGCTTTTACTTTTATTTTTCCTCACATTTGCACTTTTTGTAAGGAAAGTAATACTTCCTTTTTTATTGCTTTACTTTTACTACAAGGGAAGTAATACTTCTTTTTTACTGTTTTACTTTACTTTTACTGTAATGGAAGTAATACTTCCCCATTTTATTGCTTTGTTCCATTTCAATTGTAACCACGGTATTCTTCCGCCACAAGTAATGACATATTAATAAAATTTCTGAGGTACCATCCTCCTTCCACTAAAAAAAAGAAAGTATCATTTCCCAAATAATTTCACACTTAAATTCAAAAAAAATTATTTTAAACCATGTATTATTCAAAAAATCATTATTGTAAAATACATTTTCCTGACAAAAATAGGAGTCTCTATCTAATTTTATGAACTAACATGCCCCTTAGCGTCTTTTCTTTTATGTGAAAGCAAAATTCCTGTGGATTGTGCCATTGTGGTCCTGAAATTACAAGTGAAATGGCAGTCATTTTCTGAGAGTGGCTGAATCTAATCAATTATCAATACAACAACATCTTTTGACTAAAAATAAAGCAAGACAAGATAAAGTTTGGTAATGCATGATGAATGAATAGGAACCTGATTGAAGGATTTGCTGGCAAATCAAACTCTAAAAGAAAACCTTTAAATTCTAGAAAATTCCACGTGTGGTGATCACAACTCATAATGACTCGCAGTATTCAAAAATGAATGAGTGCGCATGTAAGGCAGTGAATTGAAAATAAACATAAACAATACATTTGTTTAATATATAATCATTCAAGTTTCTGGATGGATTAATTTAGCTGTACAGAACTGGCAAGCTTGAGTAAAACTGTGTCAAAAACAAACTGCATGGAAGTAATAGCAGCATTGAAATTTCATAAATTGTTGATCATCACATTGCAAGCTTAAATAAGCATCTGTGTTCGTGTATTTGTCAGTTGTCGGGTTTAAACATGTCCATAATGGAGGGTCTAAACCGAAGCTAACGTCTTAAAATCTAAAGTATGGGAGGAACTAAAATGCATAAGGAGGTAATGTGATCCAATGCCTGCAACTGGTATTTCATGTGACAAATTAAAAGAAAACAACAATGGAAATGGCAGTCAAAGTTTTCAGCAGTCCGGTCGAATTTAATCCATTTCTTACATTTAGAAAATAATAGACCACGGAACTAAGATATACCTTTCACAATCTCGTAACTTTCACCTTGCTATTCATGCCTCCAAAATGAGTAAACTAATTCATTGACAATGCTTATGCTCTTGGGAAAGACTTGAAAAAGAGAGAACGTGTTGGGTTTGTGATCAAAATTCATCTGGGGACTGGGGTTTGCGTGGTTTGGTGTATTGGGCCTTTAAGACGTTTAAATCCATGGAGAAAAAAAGGAATGACAATGCTAATCTATCGCTAGCTAGACGCTCGAGCGCCGAGAAGGAATTTTCAACAGCCTGCCTACCTCTCAACTAGAGCTCGAGCGCAGCTGTTGTCCGGGTTTTCCTTGTTTTGTTTATTCCATATGTTGTTTTTACCTGATTTCCATCTTTAGGGTTAGTATTAGGGTTTGATATGTAATGCTGTAAATAGTAGACACTTATTTACAAATTAATTATTACTGCAAGTTAGAATTGTGTAAGAATACAATATTGTCGTAATTCACTCTCCATAATTAGTTGATAAAATCTCCAATTCTTCTGCCAAATTAAATTCTTATTTCTTGCATTTTTATTGTTTGCGATCAATACTTCATATAGTGTTATATACCTTGTTCGATTTCTAACAAGTGATATTAGAGCATTGGTTTGATTTGTTCAAGATTTTTTTTTATGGCAAATATACAATGTGATATTTCGCTTTTAGATCACAACATTAGATTCTTGTTATGACAGGTGAAGATGCGAGCAATACTCGCTTAGATGGATTTGGATGATACGTTATTGAGATTTGACAAGATGTCAACAACTTGGACGATGGAGGAGAAACAACGGAAGAATCGGAAGGAACTTTCACAAATTCATCTTCATTTTTCGAATAATATTGTTCAGGACGTTTTGAAGGAGAAAACAACAGTTGCGTTGTGGTTGAAGTTGAAACAATTGTGCACAACTAAAAGTCTGACAAGCAAATTGCACCCGAAGCAGATGTTTTCTCATCGCATGACAGAAGGCGAATCGTTGGAACATGAACTGGTTGTGTTGAAAGAAATCTTCACTAATTTGAAGACTTTGAAGGTAAAGTATGATGAAGAAGATTTTGCCTTAATTCTTTTGT
Source organism: Fraxinus excelsior (assembly GCA_019097785.1). Classification (NCBI taxonomy): domain Eukaryota; kingdom Viridiplantae; phylum Streptophyta; class Magnoliopsida; order Lamiales; family Oleaceae; genus Fraxinus; species Fraxinus excelsior. The sequence continues at coordinate 12,535,423 of CM032634.1, read as the reverse complement.
GTTCATTGCATGCTCGATTTACATCGTTTCGAGACACGATTTTGTATTGTCGTGATACTCTTACCATTGAAGATGCGTATCATGCTTTTTTTCAAAGGAAAAGATGAAGCATCTAGTTGGATTTGAGTCTAGAGATGGAGAATGTCTTGTTGTTCATGATGGTCATAGAAGGGACAGGTCAAAGTCTAATTTCAGCAATCAAGTTAGTATTCATTGCAAGAAGAAATGACACGTCAAGAGGGATTGCAATAAGTTGCAGAATAAAGATAAGTTGGCTGCAAATCAGAAAGGAAAACAATCAGATACTTCAGGCAAAGTCGATGTCGCAGAGGACTATTTGAGTGATGAGAATCTTTTGGCTATTTCTAACAATGAATTTAAACTTGATGAGGATTGGATTCTACATTCAGCTTGTGCTTTTCACGTGTCCCAATCGGGATTTGTTTGCAACATATGAAACAATTTTGAAAAATGTTGTGGTCATGGAAAACAACGCACCTTGTCGAGTAGCTAGTATTGGTAGAGTTAGACTTAATTTGTTAGATGGGACATATAGAACACTTGCTCACATTCGACAAGTTCCAAATTTGAAGAAAAATCTTATCTCGTTGTTACTTTTGATTCAAAAGGGTACAAGTTCATTAGTGGAGGTGGAGGTGAAGGTGGAGTTTTGAAGGTTTGCAAAGGTATCCAAGTTGTATTGGAGGGGCGAAAAAAGTCTCAGTTATACATCTTCTAGGCCATGCAAAATTGTTGAAGAACAATCAGCAAAGATTTAGTATCATGGTGGATATTCAGTTTGGTACAGTACCTTTGAGATTTGGTTTAGGGTCTATGTTGAAAAATACAGCTCTGTCAAGTTTCAGAGAATATGGGTAATGCCGCTTTGTTACCATCACCTGCGGTGTCATCGTATTTAATTGCTAGGAATAGACCTATTGGAGAAAGGTACAGGAAATTTTTGTTGGACATGCTTTAAGTGTATTCGAAGGTATCGAGTCTAGCAAGAGCCTTCTACAAAAGCATTTAGTGTTGATTATGCTTCAAGGTGTGTTTAGAACATATTCGGCAAATTTTAAATCATTTGTTATTTTTGGGAACCTAAGATAATTCTACAGAGTAGTGCTTGAAAGAATTTATCTTAATTGGATATTGTCGGAGAGGTAGAGAATTTTTGGTTCGTTGGAGAAATTGGTTTGGTTCTTATTGAATAGTTTAGTTCATTCGTTGCAGTCGATTTTTTTTTTTTTTTTTGGGTACAAAAATTTTGAAACTTCATTCGTTGCAAAGAAATTTGTGTCAAGATGGAGATTGTTGAGTTTGTGACCCAAATTTATCAGGGTTTGCATGATTTGGTGTATTAGGTTTTAAAAACGTCTAAATAAGGTCCATTTAGAAAAAAGGGAATGACGGCACTAGCCTTCCTTTAGCTGGACGCTCAGGTGATGAAACGAAGTTTTCAATAGAAGACCTACTGCACGCCCACCGCTCGAGCGCCACTGTCGTCCGAGTTTTCCTTATTTTGCTTATTCCACGAGTTTTTTTTAAACATATTTTCCATCTTTAGAGCTATTATTAGGGTTTGACATATACCCCTTTATGAACTTTGATATGATTACTGCAAGTTAGAATTATATAAAAACACAGTATTGTTGTAATTTCCCTCTCCATAATTAGTTCAATAAAATCTCCAATTTCTTTGCCAAATTAAATTCTTGTTTCTTGTGTTCTTGTTCTTTGCGATCAATATTTCATATTATGTCATATACCCCGTTCGGTTTCTAACAAAATGTATAATAACCTGAAGCAAGCAAAATAAAAAGATTTTCTTACAGCAGATTTGATAAATAACACGCTCTTATACGCATTTATATCTGCTCAAATTCTTCATTGCTTTTGAGACAATAAATTTATAAAATTAACTCTACAGGCGCCAGAAGGTAAAGAGGAAATTAAAAAAACCAAACAAATAAAAACAAGAATGAACGAGCCGTCTATTTAATGAGGAGAAGAGGCAGGAGGGGCAAAAGGAATCTAACCAAGATGTTTCTATCTTTTGTTTCGAATTGTCTGTCTGCACCTGATATTGAACCTTCTGCCCCTGATATTGAACCATCGACTGGCAATACATCTGTGCATCTTCTCCATGTAATGTGGAAAGGAGATATAGAAGATTAGCACAAGTTTTAGGCCTCATGCTTCTACCTCTTCCGCAACAGGTGTTAGGACTCCTCCTTTGACAAAGGCTGGGTCAAGAAATTTAGCCACGAATGCCCACAACTTATAAACATCATCGAAATTGGACAAGAACCCAAGAGAAGCAGTGACAACCTCAACTCTGATGAATCCGCTTTTACCATCGTATCTGCCATTTTCCATTGGCTTGCAAAGGGTTGTATTGTCAAGACTCAAAGATGATCGTTGCTGTTTGGAACTATCTAGAATCCGTATGTGACTGAGGATGCCAACACCAAGAGAGATACTGTGTGACTCGGCCAGCTTCAGAACAATTTCCGGACTAATCATACCCCGGTTTCTGTCCCTCACGTTGAATGCTACAGCTCCACCTCTTTCGTATTTAATCTTTGGGCCATAGATGTGAACAAGCGGTATACTGTCCTTTCCGTTTGAACCTGGGAATCTTAATTGAAGCAACGAAGTTACGAGCCAATTAATCAGGAAACGAAGTCGAGAAGTTGTCTTGTTGAGACCCAACATGTTTATGTGATCAAGATGCTTACAGATCAACTCAGGTTCATTCCTGTCCAATTCTTGTTCATCACAGAATAGCCCCCTTCTAATGTAGTCTACATCGTCCGGGCTCGTGCAAGATATGTCTCCAGGCTCCAGAGTTTGGCTTAAGCGAGCTTTGTGGTTATCTTCTGTGCTAAAGGATACCCTTCTTTCCCTACTTCCAAGCTGCTCTGTCTCTTCTATGCCAAAGAATCTACCACCAGCAATGCTACTTCTTTCTCTCCTTTCCAGCAACCTAAACTCACCTTCTGTCTCTCGTCTTATTGCACTTTCCTTCGTGTCAGGGAATATCTCAGAAGCTAAGCCGTTCTGAATGCTTCTATAATTAGAAGCAGAAGACAAGTTGTTGGGACCGTATCCTTTCACAGCAGAATTAAGTGGCTTGTTGGTATCTGGTTCTTCTTCAATTTCTGGAAAATCATGATAGACTGGAGTTCTACATTCTCTTGAAGCCTCATTTCTCTCAGTAATTTGTTCTTCTTCAGGAATCTCCTTGAAATGGTCCAATTCTTGAGACACTGATCGAACAGCTGCATCAAATGATAATACATGGTGGTCTTCAAGATGTCCTGGATTCAATTCCTTGCCAAGCATTGGGCTACTTGATAGCTTTAATGCTTTTGGAGAAATTTGCTTACGAGGATTCCTGCCAGCAAACCAAACTGGTGGCGATGGAGAGGCCACATTGAGTTTGTTGGAATGACCAGCTTTATCAGAACCCAGTGGACTCTGACCTAAATCAATCCACAGTGAGTTATCCGATGATTCATCTTCACTAAAAACGGGGCTCTTCATCACCTCCCCAACAGAAATACTCTCAGTTTCCTCAAATATAGTGCTCGCCCCATCCCTATCAGAACTGTTATCGTGCTCCATTTCACTTTCAAATACATCCCTCACCTGTGCTGATGTGTACGCACCAGAAAAGGCAGGCAACTGAGTTCCAGGACGAGTTTCCGTGTTAACTTCATTTCCACAGACTTCTTCGTCCCCAACAAATCCCGGAAAATTATCCATTGAATCACTCAAGTACAAAGGAAACACGGGAGTAATTTTTACTATACCCGACCCAGCATGGCCAGACTGATTCTGAAGGCTTGACATCACAGATTTCTTGATTAAAAGACATCCAAATCCAGTCGGGTCATAGCCAAACACTCTATAGAACGAAGTGATGATGAAATCAGGTCGAAATAAAGATAATCCAAGGGAATCCATGTCCTTTGGGCCCAATGACCCAGCATCAAGCAAGACATGCCAGTTGTTCTGTTGAGCCAGGGCCATCCATTGATATGAGTACTTCGTACCTGTAACTCTCGACTGCACAGGGAACACAAAAAGGCCAACAGCGGAATCTTTCTTCCTCTTCCGTTTGTTCAAAATTTGCTTCCTCAGATCAGTCGAACAAAGCTTGAGAGAAGGCCATTTAAACCATGCAGTATTAACTTTGGCACCTTTCTCTCTAGCACTCTGAGCCATCCAACTCACAGACTGGCTATCATGATCAAACATGGTCAACAACCTTTTGTTCGTTTGAAATGGATATGATTCAGCTAAAAGTTTAAATGCCGAGCCACGACTTACAGTAAATACAAGGCCATACTCATTCTCAGGGATATTCAAATAGTCCATTATTCTCATCTTTATATCATGTTCAACGGTGCCTTTCTCAGCACCCCCATATAATGCATGATTTCCCAAATTTGCAGTAATCTCAGACAAGCTAAACGTAGATGATTCCCAGTAATGAACACTTTGTAGCAATGAAAACAATCCAAATCCACAGTAGTCAAGACATACCTTTGAATTGGCACCAAAGAGATGCGAGTACTCATCTGCCCTCAGCTGATCAATCCTCTCTGACAACTGATACTTCGGATACATCATGAGGAACTTTGCGAACGCTTCAACAAGATCGGGAATGGAGCCCCCAGAGCCAAATGTGCGCTCTGCTGCAATGGCAGTGGCTCTAAGGAACTCTGCCTGTGCATTTAGCCGAGCAAGTGATCGTGATCGGCCCAAAACTTCATCTTGATTGACCATGGAATCAGAAGCCATGTTTTGAGATTTAACAAGCAATCCATCTTCGGATGCTTCCTCAAGAGCCTCCATCAACTTATGCTCTCGCAATTTCCTCAGAATTAAAGGGTTTCTCTTGATTTCTTCAGTTGAATGATCAGAATCATATTTTCTTCTGCTCTTTTTGTCAAGGATCAGAGCAGCACAGTGATATAATGGCTTCCAAAGTGAGATATGCATCGAAGGATTTTTTTTCCTTCAACTGTATAAAATCAATCTGATAGTATGAGAGATGTTCAGAAAGAATAATCAATCAAAGGGGTAAATTTTTTGATTTAGCCCATCTAAGTATCTAACAAGAAACCACAGAAAAAAGGACTCAATTCAACCCTAATCTCCAAAAAGCAAAAGGAATTAAAGCTTGGGGAAAAAAAAACTTCCACCAGAGTAAACATTTGCTTTCAAAAATCAAAATCACATATCTTAAGGAGGGAAAAGAACTCTTTCAATTCATTTTTCCTAGCAGTCATACACTGTTTTGAGATTGAGCTAAAAGGAACCCTAATTAAATTGAAGATGAGGACAACGTGGAAAGAGTAAAAGGGTAAATTATACCCACAGATTTTTGGGATTGAAGTGTGAAATCCAGAGGATTTAGTATTTCACTTGATACAGTTCAGAAGAATTGCAAATCAAGAAAAATAAACACAAACAAGAATCGACAAGATATTCAAGAAGGTTCAATCTTTAACACGAATTTTAGCAGAAACCCAACTAGGAGAAATCAAGAAAAAGCACACGACACAATTGTAACCAGATCCCGACGAATTGAATGTGGAAGTGAAATACTTGGACACACCAAAATGACAAAGAATTGTCTCAAAGGTCTCAATCTCCGTTCTCTCTTCAAAGTTCAAACACCTGATGAGCTCTGTTTTCTCTCTCGCTCTAGCTTTCCTGCAAGCCAATTGAAAATTAAAGAAAGACCCCTCACAACAATGCATATTTGGGGTGTGTTTGAGAAAATTATTTTGAAATAATGTATTCTGAAATAATAAATTGATGGAAAATGTGTGGTTGAAAAATAAGGAAAAATTATTAATGTGATAAAAAATATTATTTCATTAAAGAATGTGATTGAAAATGAGTATAAAAATGAGAATGAAAATGTCAATGTTAATGTGTACCAAACATGGCTTACTTCAAGAAATGTTTTAAAGTTTTAAGAAATTAAGATGGGTTTGAGCCACATTATTTTGAAAAAATGTATTATGGAATAGTAGATTAATTGAGAATGTGTGGTTGAAAAATAAGAAAAAGTTATTGATGTGATGAGAAATATTATTTTATTGAAAAATGTGTGGTTTAAAATAAGTAGAAAAATAAAAATAAAAATTTTAATGTGTACCAAACAGGGGCTTCTAAATTCTGGAAGATTATTATTTTAGCCCCCCTTAGTTTTTAGCAAATTTTGTTAAAAATAAAATATGTTATTGAAAATAATAAATTCAATGAATTTAAAATAAAATCTAATTTTTAATCTCTTCAAATAGAGGCTTATTTATTTTTATTTAGGTGTTTGGTGTAAATTAAAATCAGATTTTAAGTGGATTGTGATAGAAATTTTTAAAATGTGTGATTGAAAAGATGTGGGACCCGTGAAAAATATGATTGATATTAATTGTTTGATTTTGACTTAAATTAAAATCACATTTTAATTCGGTCCAAACATACCCTTATTCTTAACACAGCTTCACAAATTTTAGTTATAACTAAAATTCTCAAACCGCCTAACGAAGTTTGACTTTATCACCTAATCACACACTTTTTTACACCTAGATTTTGCTTTGGCTCGTAAAGACTTGAACGTTAAAAAGCTGATTTTATCGTTTAATAATATTTTACGCTTTTTAAAACATTGGTTATAAACAAATAAGGCATTTTATTTTATAAAGTTTAATAATTTGAAAGTAATTCGCTAGAATAAGTAAAATCTTTTACTTACGAATGAGGAAAAAACAAATTATCTAGATGCTTGAGAATGAAAAATTAGTTAAAAGTAAGTTTTAGTAACCTTTAACAAAGCCAAACATGGCCTTAGGGCCCTTAACAATCTCGGAGAAAATGACAATTGACTTTTTGACATCCCAATAAGTGATTCGTTGACTGCTGTGTAATCAATCAATTGTTGAATTAAAATAATTGGATTATCGAATAAAATAATTGGACCTTCCATTACCCAACATCCTCTCTCGTTTATTGCTTAAAGTCAAATGTTGAACTTACTTGTAAAAGTTGTTTCGTCCAAAAGTGCCTTTTACTTTGCACAAAGTTATCATTGGATTAATAATAACACCAAGAAACCATATGTTTGACCAAGCTTCAACCTAAATTAAATTTATTTTTTTAAGTAGATTTTTATTTAAGATATTTTTATGTCTCGCCTTGTCTAACAAGGCTTCAGAAATCCCACATGGCAGAAGAAGTTGGGCTTGCACTTTAGGTCACTCTACCGAATAGATAGTTTGATTGAACCCGTGAAAAGGTCAAACCTATATGGACCATCGAACCCATATGTCGGAGCCGACCCTATATGTAGAACCAAACCCTTATGACGGGACGAGGCTACAAGGGGCTTAGGAGGAGATCTTTTCTATAATTTTTAGTAAATGATTGATGTGATAATTCACTGATACCATTTTCATATTCAGCCGCATGGATGAGGTCACATATACTTTCATCCTACAACTGGAAGCTATCATATTCAACTATAAAAGTTCAAGCAATATATCATTCCAAAGATAATGCAAGTGTAAATTCTTGAACTATGACTTTGCTCTTCTTATTCTTATAATGTATTCTTCTCAAAGTCAACCCCCTTCTTTACATAGGAGTTTCGCGTCTAAAGCACCTTTCACGCTCATATACTTATTACTTCAACTAACTTGATTGTAGGAGTGCACGTGGCCAACTTCACCACCACCAGAGGAAGCCAAGTATGGCTAACAATTTGTCCAAATATGATCTATTGGCCACATTAGAGGTACAAGAATCGAAGTCAACGGATATATTGGAAAAGGTTGCTTCTTTTAATTATGTAATTAAGTTATTTATTCTATAGTAAAGTTAAAAAATTACTTTTAAATAAAATAGCTTACTATTTTAAACTTTTACACACATTTTTTAGTTTAGCCAAAAAAACAAGCGAAGAAGTGGTTTAAACAATGTGATTTAGCCAAATAGGCAACAATATTTTAGCTATGTAGCAATTACTATGTTAAGAAAATTATGTTTTCTTTGTTAATTCACCATTACCATCTAAGGAGGCTCAAATCTAGACTAATGACACAATTAAAAGAAAAAAAAAATGAAAATTTAGTTAGTTATTATGTCTAAATATTTTTAATGCAACTTAACAAATACACAACCGATGCAAGATTATTAAATTTATGGTCACGTAAACGATAGCTCGCATCTACTTATATGTAAATTTGACACAATTAATGTACGTGATCTATCATAAAATCTATTGAACATGGTGACACAATTAATGTACGTTACAAAATGTGCTAGATCATAGTAATGACACATCTCTCTATCTATGAGATTAATTAAATATACAATTTCGAGTAAAACATCTCTATCTATGAGATTAATAGAAAAATCATATATATTCAATATTTATTGATTAATTTCTTTATCTTACTTATTAAACAAATTGTTTCAAATCTTGACATTATTTATTTACAAAGATTCTGTGGTAGTTGTCAGGTTTTTGTCCTTTGGTTTTGGACTAGATGAACAGCCTGTTTGGTACGGCTTAAAATTCAATTAAAATTAAAAATATGGCCGTTATTGGGTCACATCCGTCTAATAAAAGTCAACAATAACGACTATATTTTCAATTTTAATATGATTTTAATCTCTAACAAACACTCTCGAAGACTAAGATTATTACTATTATTAAATAGAATGAAACGAAAAAAATGATTTTTTTTTTAAAAAATAAAATTAAAATAGTGTAGTTTTAGGGTCCTAAGCCAAGTTTTAAAAAAATGGTCAACCACCGTATAAATTTCCACAAAGGGTTTGAGACGTCCCAAAGATTCTTTTTGTCCTTTTATAGTTTTCTTTTTGAGTTTTATGTTTTTTAAAAAATAAAAAATCAGACATCAAATAAATAAATGTCATTTCATCAACAGATTTAACATTATTTATTATATACTATTGCTAGTTACAACTGCACTACGTGTACAGAAAATGCAGCCATAAAAATGCACCAAAATAGACACAATAGGGGGTTGGTGATTTTTTTTTTCAATATTTTAATATCCGAACCGAGCGGTTCTTCATAAGTTAAAGACCCGAACAGGTACTCGAATCGAGAACCGAAATGTTTGGGTCGGATCTCGGGTCTAGACCAAGAATCGAATGAGACCCAAAACTAAATAACTTTTTAATATTTTTTTATTGAATTAATTAAATTATTTTATTTTTTCTAAATAAATTAACAAATTAATTAAATAAATAAAATCATTTCATAATTTTAAGAAGCAAAAAAAAGAAGAAAAAAAAAAAAGAAATCAACTCCATTGGGCCGAAAATATTTTATGGCCCAAACAAAAAAACTCCAGCCCAAAAGCCCAATACAAACCCTCAAAGTCAAAACATTCAATTACCAATTTATCAATTCCAATTTAACCTAATACATACAAACGCTCAATTTACCCTCGTCAATTCAACAATTGATTCAATTCACCATCGTCAATTCATCAATTCATGCCGCTGCTCCACATCTTGCGTCCGCCGTCAGCTGCTCCGCCTCTCGGTATTCTCTAGTTCTCTTGATTACTAAACTTCCAAAGGAATTAACAATTGAAAGTTTCTCAAGATGGAATTTGCATTAAAAAAACAAAGTTCTATGAGGGCATTGAGACATGTAATAGAGTTTTTTGCCATGGCAAGTCAAACAGTATCAATTGATGATTAAATCAAATAGTTGGTAAGTATTAATATCTACTTTTTGGTATTTGTATGCATTGAATTAATGTTATTCGACAACTACTTATTTTTATATTTTTGAATTTGGTTACGTTAATTTGTAAAAGTTACAAATGAAATGTCATTAGTTATATTTATGTAGTGTTGCTGTAAATGTTAAAAAATTTAATTATGGTACGGAACCGAACCGAACCGAACCCGAACGGTTCCATAATTATATTTGGACCTGACGGGTCCATTTATTAAATACCCGAAAATTCTGAAATCGAGCAGAACCGAACCGACCCACGGACACCCCTAGTATTTGTATTTTTTCTGTAAGAAATTTTTTGGTACTTGAGGAAAAATTCTACTAGTTATGTAACACTAATGTGAATTCTTTTTTAAATACTCATTTTTTAACCTTATTCACTGTTAAATTTATTGTGTTATTGGTATTATGGTATAAAATATAATAAAATTACATAATACATTGTAAATAAATCAATTTGATTAATTTATAGCAATATTTTTTTTTTTTCAAAAAATGAGGAGAGAGAGTAATTGCAGAAGGGTAACATAAAAATTACAAATTTGTAATTTTGTGTCGAAGTGGGTTTTTTTTTAATAAGAAAAACAAACATCATAGATGGTTTCCGTGATTTTTTGAAAACCAACACACTGGACCGATCTAATAGTCCATTGATGAAGTGTATATGGATAATATGTCATTCGAAAATTGTGAACATACAAAAAATTTAGTACTTGAAAATTCGATTCAATATATTTTATTGTCGTATACAATTATCACAATAACTTTAGATTATCATCAGAACAAGTCATTTTTTCTCTATATTATTTTATTATTTTCCTATATTGAAATTTAAAATACTTTGACTGCATTTAATTATAGAGATTGAGTTTAACACTCCAAATTTGAGGAGTCAAATTCACTCTCTAAATTAAACTGTTAATGTAAAGAGTTTCTTGAAATATAATTATAAGGGTTGAATATTTAAAATAAAGAGTATCTCATATTTAAAGAGTCTTTTGGAAATACGCTAATAGAAGAGAATTCAGACCAATAAGAGCTTTTATATCCCGGTTTGTTGCTATCAGAAAGCAGACCAAAATGGCTAATTGTCCATCTACCTGTACTAGTAATGTAATGTGTTGCCGAACCAAGAGTCTCATTGTCCATCTTATACACAATTTGATCTGAAGATTGAATTTGTCGAACGCCCCATTTAATGCCTAAGCTGGAATTCAATAGAGCAACTATCACAAGTATAATATCTAAGGAAACTCCATAGCCAGTTATTCCTGTATTGTGAATTGGCCTTACTTCTCCTTGGGCTTATTTTAATAGTAAGCTCCCTTCTATCAATTAGACATCTCGAAAACCAAGCTCGCAGGTTTTTCCATATACACTTCAGACCTTATTGTTGAAATTATCGTTCAAAATTAATAAAATTGGATTTGGAGGCCAAAAGTATATACTATGCGACCGTATTCCGACCACATAGTTCTTCTGGAATACGGTCGCATATAAACCTGCAGGGATTTCAAACCCTGTAAATGATTCTTCTGTGCGATCGCATAGGGTTGTTCTATGTGGTCGTAAGGCTGGCTTTTTTGTTTGAATTTGTTGTGACTTTTGGTGAAAAGCAACTTTTCACGATTTTTTGGTGTCATTTCGTGAGTATTGATGGAAATCTATAAATTGATATCTTGTGGTCAATACCAAACATATTTAAAATATAATATAGAAATCCATTGAAATCATATTCCATTCCAAATGTAAAAAAATAAAAATAAAAAAAAATAATCTTTTCATTCATATTCAAAATTCTTCCTTGTATTCTTGAAATTTTGATAGAAAATACTAAGTGTTTTAGTGTTTTTTTATTACGAAACTTGATAAATCCTACAAACCATTTTCCAAAAAACCCTTTAAGCGCCAAATTTTAATATGAGAGGAGGCAAACATCGTTTGAGGACAACGATATAATTATCGTGTTTAGGCCTTTTAATTCTTCTTTGATGATTATGATTATTTGTTTTTTGTTTCTTCTCCAACCCTTTCACGTGGAAGAACAATATTTCCCTATACTTCTAGGTTTCATCCACTAACTGCATAATCTTGGCCATGCTCTGAGCAAGGTGCTCCATTGATCTTTCTGTTGGGAACCTACTTAATCATGTGCAGCGGAAATAAAGCAATTTCGATTCCCAAACAAGGATCTACATTGTGTTTAGATAGAAACTGTGTTTAGAATAATACCTTAGATGAATTCTGCAAACTCTTTCGCTGATTCACGAACTCCAATGATCACGATCTGCAATCCAAACTGTCTAATCGTCCAGCCTCCAATGGTGATTCACACAGAGAACACGAATGACGGCTAGGGTTTTCTTTTCTCGTGCTAGCAAGAATAATGAAATATCCATTGGATTTTTCAAACCCTAACAGCCTATTAATATAAGTTCAAACGGTCTGGCCCATCTCTTAACTTAACTCGGTCCAACATTTAATTAATCAAATTAATTAAATCCGGTCCATGAATTAATTAATCCAATTAATTAATTCGGGCCTATTAATAAGCAACTCAATTAATTAATTATCCAACATTTATCAATTAATTAATTGGTGAATCTCATTCTTCTGATTCTCTTTTATGTGTTACCCATTAAGTTCCCGATCACGATGCCTAACGACGTGAATTATTATTTTGATCTAATCAAAACTGATAAATTAAAATACACCTTTTAATTTATCATCAATTTACATTCGTTGTCCCAGATTGACATCTAGCAATGTGTCAGGGCAAAACATGTGACGGGAAATGTCACGTGGCATGACAAAATCAAAACTTGTTCGTTTATCGTGAAACTATAATCCATTCGTCAATATGATCCGATCAATTACGAGATATGAACGTGTGTCAATCTCAATTATCGATCATATCTTTTATCCTACTGTTGAGTTAATGTAAGTAGAAAACTCCTTTTCGACTTATGAGTTCACCTTGGCCAATGATTTCATTATCAACTTAACTGGATAAAATGTAGATCATAATCTCCTACTATCTAAGAGTGACGAATCCTCTATTGATCATTCACAACCTTCATATGATTCTTGACATACCCGAACGATGCCGTATTAGCGACCCTTGACAGAGCAACATCCGACATCACCAAAGCATGACTGTCCTCATATAAGACACTATGATGACGTCGAGTCAAAGGACCAATTCCACTACCGAACGTTAGAGATTAACCACTGACACTCAGATAGTTTTCCATATGGAATCCCTCAGCGGGTCTCCAATGTTTTGTTCTATAACAAAACATTCACGTGTTCATTCAAGCGTCTCCACACTTTAGCTTGTGAGATCAACTACTTACTTCATAAGTAAGAAATGTCACACGTGATGGTTTATCCGTAATAACGATATCCGTATCTCGTTATTACATACGACCACGAACGATTTAAGATTCAATCATATGTAATTTGTATCTCACAATCACAACTCCTTGTGATTAACAAATCTTCAAAACTTGAATCTACGGATTCTATTATTTAATTAATTAGAATATTAATTCAATTAAATAATAGATCTTGTCATAAATATGTATCGATTATATATACATTAAAAATGTTTATGTCCAAAGTTGATTGGACCTAGGGTATAACACTTACAAACTCCCACTTGCACTAGATCCAATCTCTTATGTATCTTATACCATAAGAGTCCACGTGACGATCACGGTTATGCTACGACAACTCTTTGTCAATGGATCTGCAATTTAATAACTTGTGGGAGTTCGTTCTTTCCTTACGTCATTTCATTATATTATCTTTCCAATGAGATAATACTGTCTTAACACATGTTTGAATCATTGATGAGACCTTAGTTCCTTCGCTTGCACGATGGCTCAATTGTTATCACAATGCAGAAGAATGTGATCAAAAATGTTAGGAACTACTCTAAGTTCATTAATGAACTTCCTGATCCAGACCACAACTTTTGCTGCTTTCTAAAGCAATGCTGTATAAGGCTTCTATTATTGAATCTACGGTTATTTTTTATTTGAAACCTTTCCAACATACCGCTTAAGAGTAAACCAATATCTTAACTGAAATATGCAATCATTCTAGTCTAACTAGAAGTTAGTATCAGTGTATCCATGAACTCTTAGTTCATATTCTCCATGTAAAATCTTCTCAAGATTTTATTTATATAGATTGTGATGAATTAAGCATTCTCTTAGATCTATCTCTATAGATCAACTTGCTTCTTCCATATCTATCACGAAGAAATTATTTGACAACCATAATTTCAACAATTGAAATACAAGGACGTCGTTTCCTATAATATGTCTCATACATATAATATTTGGAATGCAACAATGCTCCCACTATCTTCTTTTAAACACACAATTCATTTTTAATAAAATCAAACATTTTGACTTTTATATCAAATCGAACATTTCAACTCCAAAATGTTTGTTTCAGTCCATATTGAACTTTTCTTGTAAACTCATTTATAACCTATGAGTTCTAATCCATTAGGCGGATTGACCAAGAACCAAACCTTGGTTCTATTAAGTTCATATCGGATATCATAGCCTTATGCCATGTCAGCGAGTCAACACTTGACTTTCCTTATGCATAATTAGTAGGTTCATCATCCTCGATTAGTAATGCTAGATTATTAATCATGGATTCTTACCTTCCAGAAGGTGGAATGATCCTATAAGATTTACATGGAGCTGTCGTGTCCTCAGGAGTCTCAACTTCCTGATCAAGAGTATGTCCCTCAACAGGTTTGAGATCAGACTCAAGTTCATCTACTTGGTTAACTATATATGTGAATCCTTGAACTCCTTCAAGATTTATTCTACTCTCACTGTTCTCTACTAGAATAAACACTTTCTCTAGAAGTGTGACATGTCTTGAGATGAACACCTTCTTCTCAATGGAATTATAGAATTGATATCCAATTGTCTCTTGAATATCCCATATATATATTAGTTTCAAACTTATCCGATTCAGTGCGCTTCACATAAGCATCACAACCCCAATCTTTCAAACGAGAAAAGTTAGGCCTTTTGTCTTTCCATAACTCGTATGGAGTTTTTGTCAACCCATTTAGATGTGACACAACTCAGTGTGTAGCACGTGGCAATCAATGCATGACCTCAAAACGATTTCGAAGTATTTGCATGGCTTGTCCTTAGTTGCACTATATCTAATAGTGCACGATTCCTCATTGCAAATACATCATTATGTTGCAATGTATATAGAGAAATCCACTGCGAGAGAATCACATTCTCTTTTAGATAATCTAATATTCTACATTTCATGTATTCTCCACATCTATCAAATCTTAATGTGAGAATTTATTTACGTATTGTTTCTCAATTTCTAGTTTGAATCACTTGAACATTTCAAGAGTTTCATACTTGAATTTCATCAAATATACATGACCATTTCTGAAACAACCGTCTAGTAAATGTGATGAGATAAGAGAAACTTTATCTAGCATTGATTGATATGTGTCCACATACATCACTATGTATTAGACTCAGTAATTATGCAGATCTTTCTCCTTTTCAAGTAAAAGGAGATATGGCCATTATGCCTAACAGACATATTTTGCATTTGTCAAATGATTCAAAATCATTTGACCCAAATGTACATCTCCATGTAAGTTTGGAATTGCATTTTCATTTATATGACCAAATCTGCAATGCCAGATATAGGTGTTATTCGGATTATCATTTTTATGTCTTTCATTATCTATACTCATTATAGAATATTCAATATTTAGAATATAAATGTCATTTTGTAATTTACCATAACCATTAAGATCTTATCAAGATAAAAGGAACGACAATTGTCCTTAACATTAAAATAATTCATGTCCAAACATGAAATTTATTTAATACTCTTGGTAATGGCAAGAACAAAACAACATTTCTCTAATTCTAATATTAAGCCTAAAGGCAAAGGTAAGAAGTAGCTCATATAAGTAATGCAGCAACATTTGCTCATATTCAACGTACATGTCGACTTCTCTCCTTTTGGCAGTGATCTACTTTTGTTTGGTTTCTGCATATTTATACAAATATGAGATCCATATCTGGTATCAAATACTCACGAAATTAATGAAGTAGATATAAGTCTTGTAATTTCTTTTCCAATGACCTATCATTCCAAAATGATAATAATGGTCATTAGATTTAGTGTTGTTCTTGTTTGCTTTAACTGTCTTAGCCATCTTAGATGTTTTCTTAAAACATCCTTTAGACTTCCCTTAAGGAATCTATGACTAAGATTTGTCCATTACAAACATATATATCGGGCTTAACAGTCTTAAGCATGTTCAGCAACTCAATAAATGTGCATTCGAATTTTATTCATGTTAAATTCATAATTAGTTATGAATAACTCTTCGGCAAAGATTGCAGAACCAAGTCATACTCAGTTCTTTGTTCATGACTGAACTCGATTGAGACAACTTCTCAGAGTAGTCAACGTCTTCAGCACACGAGCACTGGCTGAAGACTCTTCTGCCATTATGCACTAGTATAGTTGCTAGGAAATTTCATATCTTTCCACACGTGATTATTCATCATTCAACACTTTGAGATGGAAAATCATGTGTTAGCATCTATACACTTATGTTGCTTTTGTAACTCAGGTGACATAGTCGCAAACATCACATATGTTGCAGTGCTATCGTCATCATTGTGTTTATTATAGCATCCACATCTTCCTTTATTGAGTCATCAACGAGTGTCTCTGGAAAGGGCTACTCAATAACATAATCAATTATCATGCATGAGAACAATACTCATATTGCAGTGCCAATCAAGAAAATTTGGTTTGGTTGTTGGCATACAGTATGCCGCTTAAATACATATGGTTACTCAAGATTCAATAAATGTAAACGACAAAAATTAAAAGAATAATATATAAAATGCATCGA
Organism: Fraxinus excelsior; assembly: GCA_019097785.1. Taxonomy (NCBI): domain Eukaryota; kingdom Viridiplantae; phylum Streptophyta; class Magnoliopsida; order Lamiales; family Oleaceae; genus Fraxinus; species Fraxinus excelsior. Next base: position 12,518,672 of record CM032634.1, on the reverse strand, counting down.
TTAATTTAACATGGTCTTTTATTAAATTAATTTCGCTCCCACTGTTTAACTCAAATTTATGACCCTCTCACATAAATTTATGGAATCCATACTTGATTCCCAGTGGGCTGAGATCCCATTTGTTATATTAAAACCTTAAGTGTACTCAACAAACCTTAATAAAACATTTAGGTATATACTATTATCAATTGTATCTCCATACAACTCCCAGATCATTAGGCTGACAACTTTGTGTCTTCACACATCGTATGTGTTAGCTTAACATGCCTATAAAATTTATCTCATTGAGTGTACTCAACAAAAGATAGGTTTTAGTTAAGTCAAACCCATCATTCAGAAATATCTAATATTTCATAGTGTCAAACATATCCCTAATAGACCAGCCTTGTGTGTACTCAACAAGCTGAGATCGATTTAGGACTCTCGTTTTTCACTATAATGATGAAAAGCGAATATAAATATGACTCAATATTTTAATATGCCTCTAAAATTTATCTCCTTGAGTATACTCAACAAAAGATAAGTTTTAGTTAAGTCAAATCAATCATTCAGAAATATATAATATTTCATAGTGTCAAACATATCCATAATAGACCAGCCTTGAGTGTACTCAACAAGCTGAGATCGATTTAGGACTCTCGTTTTTCGCTATAATGATGGAAGGCGAATAAGAAACCGACTTAATATTTTTAATGAGGGGTTTTGCATACAAATGTCTCATCGTAATAACTATATATATTTTATTATACATCTAGCATGCAAATAAACATACATATAATAATGTGGACGATTATGGACTTATACTAACTAGTCCTCCCGAGTCATAAGGAAGACTAGTTGGTCAGTTCCTAGGGGGTATAGCATTGATTCATACAATGCTCCATCTCTATGGTCTCCTCTTCTTCTTGTATCTTCAATTAGTCCAGCTGCAATTTGTATCATATACTAGTGGCACGCATGCCTAAATAATATTGGACGCGCAAGCCCCATAATAATAACGGACTCGCAGGTCCAAAATAAATTAGAGCTCGCAGGCCCATAAAACAACAAGAATAAAATTAATCATTCAACACATCCACATGGTCGAGTCCATAATCATCCACTAGTAAAACATTCATCATATAAATACATTCCTATAGAATATCTAATATTATATGCAAACATGTTTCAAGTTTCTAACAATTAAAACCGTCTAAACTAATTTAGACAAATGGATCGGAACAATTAAATAATCAATTAATTTAATTAGCGGGTATATTTAATTAAAATCAAAATTTAATTTTATATACCAAATTAGAATTTCATTCTAATTCCACTATTATAGGGCGAAACTATTTTAATTAAAATCAAATTTTAATTAAATACAAAATTAGAGTCCAACTCTAATTCTAAGAAAAGTTTTAGGGCGAGACAATTTAATTAAAATCAAATTTCAATTAAAATGTCAAATTAGAGTCCAACTCTAATTTCAAGAATATATTAGGATGAATAATTTAATTAAAATCAAATTCTAATTAAACACTAAATTAGAGTCCAACTCTAATTTAAATTGAATTTAACATTTTAATTTAGGATAAAACTCCTAAATAAAATAAAATTCAATTTAGGGTCAAAATTTAATATTTAAGTTAAAATCCAATTTTAACGAAAATATAAAAAATCGTCAATTTAAATAAAATTTTAAATGGGTCAAATTAATAATATGGGTCAAAACCCATTTGAGAAACAAATTTAAAATCATTTTAAAATTTAAATTCAAAACCCCTTTTGAAAATTACAACTTGACCCAAGTTTAAAATTAAAAGCAAGCCCTTTAATTTTGAAAATTGCATGACAGGGCCTCCATTTAAATATTGCAGCATGATCCCTTCTTTTGTAATTGCAGGCGGGGGCCTGCAATCTAACAAATTGCAAGAAAGGCCCCCGTCTCCATTCACCCAAAAAAAAAAAAAAAAAAAATCGACTGAAACCCTAAAATTAACGCCACAATTTCTCTTGGAGTCCGGCGCCGACGCTTCCTCTATGAAGAAACGACAGTGCGTCGCTGCGTCACACAGCGGGACGCACCGCTGGGCGCGGCAGCAGCGCACAACGCTGTTGCTACAACCAGCAGCAGCTCTGCGCGCTGCTGCGATTTCTAGCAGCGGCGTTCGGCGACCGTCGCTGCTGTTTCCGAACCGTCCGGCGCGCAGCTGTCCTTTTTGGCGGTTGGTGCCGCCACGTCAGGTGCCGTCGCCCCACCGCCACATTTTCAGATCCAAAATTTTCTTTTCTAAATCAGATTTTGAAGATGAATAACAATTTTTCAAAATTGTTAGAAATAAGAAAATGACAACAATCAACTTTTGATTGCCACACGATGTTAAACAATTTCTAACAAACACAAAGTAGGCTCTGATACCACTGTTGGGAACCTACTTAATCATGCGCAGCGGAAATAAAACAATTTCGATTCCCAAACAAGGATCTACATTGTGTTTAGATAGAAACTGTGTTTGGAATAATACCTTAGATGAATTCCGCAAACTCTTTTGCTGATTCACGAACTCCAATAATCACGATCTGCAATCCAAGCTGTCCAATCGTCCAGCCTCCAATGGTGATCCACACAGAGAACACGAATGACGGCTAGGGTTTTCTTTTCCCGTGCTAGCAAGAATAATGAAATATCCATTGGATTTTTCAAACCCTAGCAGCCTATTAATATAAGTTCAAATGGGCTGGCTCATCTCTTAACTTAATCCGGTCCAACATTTAATTAATCAAATTAATTAAATCCGGTCCATGAATTAATTAATCCAATTAATTAATTCGGGCCTATTAATAATCAACTCAATTAATTAATTATCCAACATTTGTCAATTAATTAATTGGTGAATCTCATTCTTCTGATTCTCTTTTGTGTGTGACCCATTAGGTTCCCGATCACGATACCTAACGACGTGAATTATTATTTTGATCTAATCAAAACTGATAAATTAAAATACCCCTTTTAATTTATCATTAATATACATTCGTTGTCCCAGATTGACATCTAGCAATGTGTCGGGGCAAAACATGTGACGGGAAATGTCATGTGGCATGACAAAACCAAAACTTGTTCGTTTATCGTGAAACTATAATCCCTTCGTCAATATGATCCGATCAATTACGAGATATGGACGTGTGTCAATCTCAATGATCGATCATATCTTTTATCCTACTGTTGAGTTAATGTAAGTCGAAAACTCCTTTTCGACTTATGAGTTCACCTTGACCAAGGATTTCATTATCAACTTAACTGGATAAAATGCAGATCATAATCTCCTACTATCTAAGAGTGACGAATCATCTATTGATTATTCACAACCTTCATATGATTCTTGACATATCCGAACGATGCCGTATTAGCGACCCTTAACAGAGCAACATCCGATATCACCAAAGCATGACTGTCCTCATATAAGACACTATGATGACCTCAAGTCAAAGGACCAATTCCACTACCGAACGTTAGAGATTAACCACTGACACTCAGATAGTTTTCCATGTGGAATCCCTCAGCGGGTCTCCAATGTTTTGTTCTATAACAAAACATTCACGTGTTCATTCAAGTGTCTCCACACTTTAGCTTGTAAGATCAACTACTTACTTCATAAGTAAGAAATGCCACACATGATGGTCTATCCGTAATAACGATATCCGTATCTCGTTATACATACGACCACAGACGATTTAAGATTCAGTCATATGTGATTTGTATCTCACAATCACAACTCTTTGTGATTAACAAATCACCAAAACTTGAATCTACGGATTCTATTATTTAATTAATTAGAATATGAATTCAATAATAAATCTTGCCATAAATATGCATCGGTTATATATACATTAAAAGTGTTTATGTCCAAAGTTGATTGGACCTAGGGCATAACACTTACAAACTCCCACTTGCACTAGATCCAATCCCTTATGTATCTTATGTCATAAGAGTCTACATGACAATCATGTTTATACTGCGACAACTCTTTGTCAATGGATCTGCAATTTAATAACTCGTGGGAATTCATTCTTTCTTTACGTCATTTCATTGTATTATCTTTCCAATGAGATAATACTACCTTAACACATGTTTGGATCTGAAAATGTGGCTGTGGGGCGACGGCACCGGACGTGGCGGCACCAACCGCCTGAAACGGGCGGCTGCGCGCCGGACGGTTCGGACACAGCAGCGACGGTCGCTGCTGCGTTGCTGCAGCAGCGACAGTCGCTGCTGCTGCAGCGGCGTTCGCCGTAGCTGCAAGTTGCAGCGGCGAACGCCGCTGCTAGAAATCGCAGCAGCGCGCGGCGCTGCTGCTGGTTGTAGCAACAGCGCTGTGCGCTGCTGCCGTGCCCAGCGGTGCGTCCCGCTGTGTGACAGCGGCGGCGCACCGCCGTTCCTTCATAGAGGAAGTGCCGGCGCCGGAATCCAAGAGAAATGGGGCGGTTTTAGATTCTAGGTTTTCAGTCGATTTGGGTGTTTGGAGGCGGGGGCCTCCCCTGCAATTTGTAAGATTGCAAGCCCCCGTCTGCAATTATGGAAAAGGGTCAATTTTGCAATTTTTTAAATGGAGGCCCTGTCATGCAATTTTCGAAATTGAAGGGCTGCCTTTTTAATTTTAAACTTGGGTCAGAATTGCAAATTTCAAAAGAGTTTTGAATTTAAATATTAAAATGGTTTTAAATTGATTTTAAAATGGGTTTGACCTAAAATCTCAATTTTGACCAGTTTAAAATCTTATTTTAAATTGACGACCTTTTATATTTTCGTTAAAATCGGATTTTAACTTAAATATTAAACATTGACCCTAAATTGAATTTTATTTTAATTAGGAGTTTTATCCTAAATTAAAATGTTAATTTAATTTGAATTAGAGTTGGACTTTAATTTAGTGTTTGATTAAAATTTGATTTTAATTAAATTACCCACCCTAATACTTTCTTGAAATTAGAGTTGGACTCTAATTTGACATTTTTAATTGAAATTTGATTTTAATTAAATTGTCTCGCCCTAAAACTTTTCTTGGAATTAGAGTTGGACTCTAATTTTGTATTTAATTAAAATTTGATTTTAATTAAATAAGTTCGCCCTAATATCTTGGAATTGGAGTTTGACTCTAATTTTATATTTAATTAAAATTTGATTTTAAATTAAATTTAATCGCCTTAAGTTATGAAATTAGAGTTGGACTCTTATTTGATATTTAATTAGAATTCGATTTTAATTAAATTATCTTACTTTAAAACTTTGAAATTAGAGTTCGACACTAATTTTATATTTAATTAAAATTTGATTTTAATTAAAATAGTTCCGCCCTGTAATAGTGGAATTAGAATGAGATTCTAATTTGGTATATATAATTAAAATTTGATTTTAATTAAATATACCCGCTAATTAAATTAATTAATTAATTTGATTAATTAATTAATTATTTAATTGTTCCGATCCATTTGTCTAAATTAGTTTAGACGACTTTAATTGCTAGAAACTTGAAACATGTTTGCATATAATATTAGATATTATATATATATATATAGGAATGCATTTATATGATGAATGTTTTACTAGTGGATGATTATGGACTCGACCATGTGGATGTGTTGAATGGTTAGTTTTATTCTTGTTGTTATTATGGGCCTGCGAGCTCTAATTTATTTTGGACCTGCGAGTCCGTTATTATTATGGGCCTGCGCGTCCAATATTGTTTAGGCCTGCGTGCCAACTAGTATAGGATACAAGTTACAGCTGGACTAATTGAAGACACAAGAAGAGGAGGAGACCATAGAGATGAAGCATTGTATGAATCAATGTTATACCCCCTAGGAACTGACCAACTAGTCTTCCTTATGGCTCGGGAAGACTAGATAGTATAAGTCCATAATCGTCCACACTATTATATGTATGTTTATTTGCATGCTAGATGTATAATAAGATATATATAATTATTACGATGAGACCTTTGCATGCAAAACCCCTCGCTAAAAAAAATATTAAGTCAGTTTTTTTTTTTTCGCCTTCCATCATTATAGTGAAAAACTAGAATCCTAAATCGATCTCAGCTTGTTGAGTACACTCAAGGCTAGTCTATTATGGATATGTTTGGCACTATGAAATATTAGATATTTCTGAATGATGGGTTTGACTTAACTAAAATTTATCTTTTGTTGAGTACACTCAAGGAGATGAATTTTAGAGGCATGTTAAAATATTAAGTCATATTTATATTAGCCTTCCATCATTATAGTGAAAAATGAGAGTCCGAAATCGATCTCAGCTTGTTGAGTACACTCAAGGCTGGTCTATTGGGGATATGTCTGACACTATGAAATATTAGATATTTCTGAATGATATGTTTGACTTAACTAAAACTTATCTTTTATTGAGTACACTCAAGGAGATAAATTTTAGAGGTATGTTAAGCTAACACATAAGATGTGTGAAGACAAAGAGTTGTCAGCTTAATGATCTGAGAGTTGTATGGAGATACAATTGATAATAGTATCTACCCAAATGTTTTATTAAGATTTGTTGAGTACACTCAAGGTTTTAATATAATAAATGGGATCCCAGCCCACTGGGAATCAAGTATGGATTCCATAAATTTATGTGAGAGGGTCATAAATTTGAGTTAAACAGTGGGAGCGAAATTAATTTAATAAAAGACCATATTCAATTAATTGATGCATTTTATATATTATTCTTTTACTTTTCGTCTTTTACATTTATTGAATCTTGAGTAATCATATGTATTTGAGCGGCATACTGTATGCCAACAACCAAACCAAATTTTCTTAATTGACACTGCAATCTGAGAATTGTTCTCAAGTATGAAAAAATGGTTGTGTCCTTGAGTAGCCCTTTCCAGAGACACTTGTTGATGACTCAATAAAGGAAGAGGTGGCTGCTATAATAAACACAGTTATGACGATAGTACTGCAACACGTGTGATGTTTGCGACTATGTCACCTGAGTTACAAAAGCAACATAAGAGTATAGATGCTAACACATGATTTCCATCTCAAAGTGTTGAATGATAAATAATCACGTGTGGAAAGATATGAGATTTCCTAGCAACTATATCAGTGCAAAATGGCAGAAGAGTCTCCGGCCAGTTCTGGTGTGCTGAAGACGTTGACTACTTTGAGAAGTTGTCTCAATTGAGTTTAATCATGAACAATGAACTAAGTATGACTTTGTTCTACAATCTTTGCCAGTAGGTTATTCGTGACTAATTATGAATTTAACATGGATAAATTCGAATGCACACTTATTGAGTTGCTGAACGTGCTTAAGACTGTTTTGCCCAATATCTATGTTTATAGTGGGCAAATCTTAGTCATAGATTCTTGTAAGGAAGTCTAAAGGATGTTTTGGGAAAACAACCAAGATGGCTAAGACATTTAAAGCAAATAAGGACAATACCAAATCTAATGACCATTATTATCATTTTGGAATGATAGGTTATTGCAAGACTTATATCTACTTCATTAGTTTCGTGGGTATTTGATACCAGATGTGGATCTCATATTTGTATAAATATGCAGAAACTAAACAGAAGTAGATCACTGCAAAAATGGGAGAAGTTGACATGTACGTTGAATATGAGCAAATGTTGCTGCATTGCCTATATGAGTTACTTCTTACTTTTGCCTTTAGGCTTTATATTAGAATTAGAGAAACATTGTTTTGTTCTTACCATTACCAAGAGCATTAAATAAATTTCATGTTTGGACATAAATTATTTTAATGTCAAGGACAATTGTTGTTCTTTTTATCTTGATAAGATCTTAATGGTTATGGTAAATTACAAAATGACATTTATATTCTAAATATTGAGTATTCTATAATGAGTATAGATACCGAAAGGCATAAAAATGATAATCTGAATAACACCTATATCTGACATTGCAGATTTGGTCATATAAATGAAAATGCAATTCCAAACTTACATGGAGATGTACACGTGGGTCAAATGATTTTGAATCATTTGACAAATGCAAAATATGTCTGTTAGGCATAATGACCATATCTCCTTTTACTTGAAAAGGAGAAAGATCTGCATAATTACTGAGTCTAATACATAGTGATGTATGTGGACACATATCAATCAATGCTAGATACAGTTTCTCTTATCTATCACATTTACTAGACGGCTATTTCAGAAATGGTCATATATATTTGATGAAATTCAAGTATGAAACTTTTGAAATGTTCAAGGGATTCAAACTAGAAATTGAGAAACAAATAGGTAAATAAATTCTTACACTAAGATTTGATCGATGTGGAGAATATCTAAAATGTATAATTTTAGATTATCTAAAAGAGAATATGATTCTCTCGCAGTGGATTCCTCTACATGCATTGCAACATATGATGCATTTGCAATGAGGAATTATGCATTATTAGATATAGTGCAATAAGGACAAGCCATGCAAATATTTCAAAATAGTTTTGAGGTCATGCACTGATTGCCACGTGTCACGCACTAATCGTGTCCCATCTAAATCGGTTAACAAAACTCCATACGAGTTATGGAAAGACAGAATGCCCCACTTTTATCATATGAAAGATTGGGGCTGTGACGCTTATGTGAAGCGCGCTGAATCGGATAAGTTTGAAACTAAATCCGATAAATATATATTTGTGGGATATTCAAGAGACAATTGAATATCAATTCTATAATTTCGTTGAGAAGAATGTGTTCATCTCAAGACATGTCACACTTCTAGAGAAAGTGTTTATTCTAGAAGAGGACAGTGGGAGTAGAGTAAATCTTGAAAGAGTTCAAGGATTCACAGATATAGTTAACCAAGTAGATAACCCGAGTCTGATCCCAAAGTGTTGAGGGACATACTCTTGATCAGGAAGTGGAGACTCCTGAGGACACGACAGCTCCATGTAAATCTTGTAGGATCATTCGACCTTTTGGAAGGTAAGAATCCATGATTACTAATCTAGCATTACTAATCGAGGATGATGAACCTACTAATTATGCATAAGCAAAGTCAAATGTTGACTCGCTAACATGACATAAGGCTATGATATCCGATATGAACTTAATGTTGCCAAGGTTTGGACCTTGGTCAACCCGCCTAATGGATTAGAACTCATAGGTTGTAAATGAGTTTACAAGAAAAGTTCAATATGGATTAAAATAAGCCTTTTGGAGCTGAAATATTCGATTTGATATAAAAGTCAAAATGTTTGATTTTATCAAAAATGAATTGTGTGTTTGAAAGAAGATAGTGGGAGCATTGTCGCATTCCTAATATTATATGTATGAGACATATTAACAGGAGACGACGTTTTTATATTTCAATTGTTGAAATTATGGTTGTTAAATAATTTCTTCATAATAGATATGTGAGAAATAGCTTGATCTATAGAGATAGATCTATAAGATTGCTTAACTCATCCAGATCTATATAGATAAAATCTTAAGAAGATTTTATATGGAGAAAATGAACTGGGAGTTCATGGATACATTGATGCTAACTTCTAGTCAGACTAGAATGATAGCATATTTCAATTAGGATATTGGTTTACTCTTAAGCGATATGTTGGAAAGGTTCCAAATCGAAAATCATCGTTGATTCAATGATAGAAGCCTTATACATCACTGCTTTAGAAAGCAACAAAAGTTGTTGTCTGGGTCAAAGTGTTCATTAATGAACTTGGAGTAGTTCCTAACATTGTTGATCACATGCTTCTGTATTGTGATAAAAGTGGAGCCATCGTGCAAACGAGGGAACTAAGGTCTCATCACTGATCCAAACATGTGTTAAGGTAGTATTATCTCATTGGAAAGATAATACAATGAAATGACGTAAAGAAAGAATGAATTCCCACGAGTTATTAAATTGCAGATCCATTGACAAAGAGTTGTCGCAGTATAAACATGATTGTCATGTAGACTCTTATGGTATAAGATACATAAGGGATTGGATCTAGTGCAAGTGGGAGTTTGTAAGTGTTATGCCCTAGGTCCAATCAACTTTGGACATAAACACTTTTAATGTGTATATAACCGATGCATATTTATGGCAAGATTTATTATTGAATTAATATTTTAATTAATTAAATAATAGAATCCGTAAATTCAAGTTTTGGTGATTTGTTAATCACAAAGAGTTGTGATTGTGAGATACAAATTACATATGACTGAATCTTAAATCGTCCGTGGTCGTATGTAATAACGAGATACGGATATCGTTATTATGGATAGACCATCACGTGTGGCATTTCTTACTTGTGAAGTAAGTAGTTGATCTTACAAGCTAAAGTGTGGAGACACTTGAATGAAACACGTGAATGTTTTGTTATAGAACAAAACATTGGAGACCCGCTGAGAGATTCCACATGGAAAACTATCTGAGTGTCAGTGGTTAATCTCTAACGTTAGGTAGTGGAATTTGTCCTTTGACTTGAGGTCATCATAGTGCCTTATGTGAGGACAGTCATGCTTTGGTGATGTCGGATGTTGCTCTGTCAAGGGTCGCTAATACGGCATCATTCGGGTATGTCAAGAATCATATGAAGGTTGTGAATGATCAATAGAGGATTCGTCACTCTTAGATAGTAAGAGATTATGATCTACATTTCATCCAGTTAAGTTGATAATGAAATCCTTGGCCAAGGTGAACTCATAAGTCGGAAAAGAGTTTTCGACTTACATTGACTTAACAGTAGGATAAAAGATATGATCGATAATTGAGATTGACTCACGTCCATATCTCGTAATTGATCGGATCATATTGACGAAGGGATTATAGTTTCACGATAAACGAACAAGTTTGGTTTTGTCATGTCACGTGACATTTCCCGTCACATGTATTGCCCTGACACATTGCTAGATGTCAATCTGGGACAACGAATGTAAATTGATGATAAATTAAAATGGGTATTTTAATTTATCAGTTTTGATTAGATCAAAATAATAATTCACGTCGTTAGACATCGTGATCGGGAACCTAATGGGTCACACACAAAAGAGAATCAGAAGAATGAATTTACCAATTAATTAATTGACAAGTGTTGGATACTTAATTAATTGGGTTGCTTATTAATAGGCCCGAATTAATTAATTGGATTAATTAATTCATGGACCGGATTTAATTAATTTGATTAATTAAATATTGGACCGGGTTAAGTTAAGAGATGGGCCAGCCCGTTTGGACTTATATTAATAAGCTGTTAGGGTTTGAAAACAGTTATGGAATATTCATTATTCTTGCTAGCACGAGAAAAGAAAACCCTAGCCGTCATTCTTATTCTCTGTGTGGATCACCATTGGAGGCTGGACAATTGGACAGCTTGGACTGTAGATCGTGATCATTGGAGTTCGTGAATCAGCAAAAGAGTTTGCAGAATTCATCAAGGTATTATTCTAAACACAGTTTCTATCTAAACATGAAGCAGATCCTTGTTTGGGAATCGAAATTGCTTTACTTCCGCTGCGCATGATTAAGTAGGTTCCCAACAGATTCGTCTCAAGTAACATTTATATGCTCCATAAACCTTCCATAACAATTGTACAATTGTTAGGAGTAGAAAGAGTCCTTCATTGTATAGACTTTTCACAGCAAAGCGTGCGTGTGTTGGAGAGCGGGAAGAAAAATTTAGAATCATGAGGGGGGTGATCTAATTTTGTCTAGTGAGAGTTAAGACAACACTTGAAGTTTGTAATTTCTTCTTTTGAGTAGTGAATTAATTCTTCCTACCTTGTGATTATAAACGATTTGTCGAACCACGTTTATTTCATATTTTTTGTGTTTGTTTTTGCATTAGTTGTTATGCTGCGCTATTTCCGTGGAATTTTTCCCAGAAAAGTGGTATGTAACTCATGGTTCAAATCTTGGGGTATTGCATCAGAGGTGATGGCAAGTGCAATATTTGAGGGGGTCAATTTGACGGGAAGAATAATTTTTAGGATTTTGTTATTTGTATACCGGGGTTACTCCCCTCATAAAAGAGCAGGGCCCACATCCAATAAAAAAACTTGTGGACCCCCTATTGTGAAGGGGGCTATGTACGAATAGCAAAATCCTAATTTGTATATTTGGTCAATTAAAGTTGAAGATATTGTCGTACAAAGAAATATTTCAGGGCTTTGCAGGGTAAGAAGTTAGAATGGATGAAAGATGTAGATATGGAATAATTGAAAGCGAAGACAATCAATACTATTATATTGGCTCTTACACCAAAAGTAGAGTACAATATTTTGAACGAGAATTCTCATTCTATGTTATGGAAAATGTTAGAAAATTTGTATATGTCTAAATTCACGACAAATATGTTATACTTGAAGAAACAATATATGAATTGAGGATGGATAATGAATTAATGATGCTGATGTCTGGGATCATCTTGTATTGATGTTAAGATTGATGATGATTTTGTTGATTTCCTCGTCTAAATCGTAAAAAATCTTTGTGACTATTTTATTAGTTGGAAAATCTACTTTAACAGCGAATGAGATTTCGAGGTCTTTGTTAGAGATAGCCAACTGGTATTGTGAACGGTTATATAGCTGTTTAAAAACTTCTGAGAGTAGGTGCGGTAGAAGTAAATCACAGGGACTGAATTCAGGTAAGGGATAATCGAAGGAGAGATGTGGAGTGTTGTTACTGTCATAAGAAGTGACACATTAGAAGAAAATGTGAGGAATTGGCAAAGCATCTTCAAATGAAAAATCAAGAGTACAAAGAAGTTTAAGAGTGTTAATATGTTTGATGGTGGTTATCATCTTGAAACTTCTGTGTTTGTGTTGCTGATTATCAAATTCCAGCTAGCTTTTGGCTTTTAGATTGTGGATATTTTTTTTTATGTTGCACAAAGATTGGTTTGAGGATTATATGTCATATGATGAGCATAATGTTTTTATAGTTGAAGTTAAGGATTCGGGTATTGTAAATGTGAAGATGTTTGGTGGAGTCGTAAGATAACTAACACATGTTTTGTATATCCAAAGATTGAGACGAAGTTTGATATCGTCGGGAGCATTGAACACGTAAGATTATGAATATTCTGGTAGAGCTGGTGTAATGACCGTGAAGAAAAATATATTGGAGATAATAATAGGGAAAGTTGTTGAAAATTTATTCATTGGAGCACTGGCTTCGGCCCTTTCCAAGTGGTTTACATTTTGCTGGCTCGTGCGTTGATTGATCTCATTCCCTTTCCTAGCCATTCACTCATGGTAAGGTGGAAGATTTTGTTCATTATCTAGAGCAAGTTCATCAGACCAATCTTGCCAACTTGAGATTTCAACTTCGGAATTTCTTAATTTACTTTTTTAATTATTACCCACGGATTAATAACAGAATTTTAACAACACAAGACTTCCTTTGATAATTAAGTTGCTAATTTAACATTTTTTCTTTAAAAATGATCAAATAATTTTTCTTTGCTAATTTGTTATTAATCTGTCGAGGCTCCCATATGAAGCCTACGTGGCATCCCACGTGGAGTGATATCTTGCACGAGTTCGCCGAGGCCCACCTCCGAGGTAGTGAAAAGACGACAAGCTCGTTGAGGCCCATCTCCGAAGGGGTGAAAGACGACAAACTCGTCGAAGCCCATCTCCGAAGTGGCGAAGGTTGACTACCGGAGCCCTCAAACTGAAGAGGCTGGAGTTTGGAGCTTCTATCTATTGTACACTCATGACCTGCCCCTTTGGAGGATCCCATATTGATAAACTCATGTTTGAATAATTAATGTGAATGTGACATCTACAATAAGCAAATGTCTCTGTCTTGTCACTATAGGGTGTAGGGTGGCCGTACCCTTTTAAGAACATTAAATGCACCACATGCTAGTGATGACAGATTGATGTCTAGGATAAGATACTTCGGTTTAGGAGATGAAATCACATATCTCTTCATCCAATGGATAACATTTCACATGTAACACTATGCATACCCACTCCTTGTACCAATGAAAGGTTAATGCAAATATAACCATTTAAGGTTGCATATCTTCTTCTTTTGTGTAGATCCTTCGATTGGTAGAGTTACATGTTTGATTTTACCTCTTAGTTTGTATATTATTGATAGTTCTTTATCACACAATCCTACTCATATATGTTGCTGGTGCTCGAACATTTTTGTCTTTGTTGCAAAGCTTCTCTCCCGCCCAAACTTGAAACGTTTTTGACTAGTGACTCGTCCAAGCGTGCTAGAATTAGCTTGCGTGAACATAAGTGTACTTGGTATCTATTGTCCACGTTTTTTACTAGTGACACTGTCTACGGGAAGCGCCAGTACAACCACGAAAATTCATATGGAAAAGTTTTCTGAAAAGTTGCCGGGCATCCCCTTGAAAAACGATTTGTTTTTGAAAAGGAACAAGTGGATGCCCCAAAAATTTGGAAAAAAATTGAGAATTCAGTTAAGAAAAAACGAGTTCAGATCGTGATGTCCCTCTTAGAAGGGGTGAGAGAAAGCCCTGATAAGAGGATCCCCCAAGTAGCAACCCAAGTGGGTCAATGCAAATCTCACTACCATCATAGGCACGACGGGATGAAGAGGCTGCCTAACTCACCCGAAAGATAGTAATGTAGGCCACTAACATGAGATAGCATAAGCTAACAGCAGCAAGAGTAAAAGTTTTTTTCTACCTTGGCTAACAAGTCAATTTTAGATTGTTCAAGGTTCCATACCCATAGTTCTTTTTAAATTTTTATTTTTTTATACATGTAATTCTGAAAACTAGCCATTGATATGTTCAAGCAAGATAAATTCAGATATATCAGGTACAATAGATTATCTGATTCGTCTCAAGTAACATTTATATGCTCCATAAACCTTCCATAACAATTGTACAATTGTTAGGAGTAGAAAGAGTCTTTCATTGTATAGACTTTTCACAGCAAAGCGTGCGTGTGTTGGAGAGCGGGAAGAAAAATTTAGAATCATGAGGGGGGTGATCTAATTTTGTCTAGTGAGAGTTAAGACAACACTTGAAGTTTGTAATTTCTTCTTTTGAGTAGTGAATTAATTCTTCCTACCTTGTGATTATAAACGATTTGTCGAACCACATTTATTTCATATTTTTTGTGTTTGTTTTTGCATTAGTTGTTATGCTACGCTATTTCCGTGGAATTTTTCCCAGAACAGTGGTATGTAACTCATGGTTCAAATCTTGGGGTATTGCATCAGAGGTGATGGCAAGTGCAAAATTTGAGGGGGTCAATTTGACGGGAAGAATAATTTTTAGGATTTTGTTATTTGTATACTGGGGTTACTCCCCTCATAAAAGAGTAGGGCCCACATCCAATAAAAAACTCATGGACCCCCTATTGTGAAGGGGGCTATGTACGAATAGCAAAATCCTAATTTATATATTTGGTCAATTAAAGTTGAAGATATTGTCGTACAAAGAAATTTTTCAGGGCTTTGCAGGGTAAGAAGTTAGAATGGATGAAAGATGTAGATATGGAATAATTGAAAGCGAAGACAATCAATACTATTATATAGGCTCTTACACCAAAAGTAGAGTACAATATTTTGAACGAGAATTCTCATTCTATGTTATGGAAAATGTTAGAAGATTTGTATATGTCTAAATTCACGACAAATATGTTATACTTGAAGAAACAACATATGAATTGAGGATGGATAATGAATTAATGATGCTGATGTTTGGGATCATCTTGTATTGATGTTAAGATTGATGATGATTTTGTTGATTTCCTCGTCTAAATCATAAAAAATCTTTGCATTAGTTGGAGAATCTACTTTAACAGCAAATGAGATTTCGAGGTCTTTGTTAGAGATAGACAACTGGTATTGTGAACGGTTATATAGCTCTTTAAAAACTTCTGAGAGTAGGTGATGTTACAACCCAATTTTAATTAGTCAAAGTCAAAGGCGGAATTGTCAAAGTCAAGATCAATAAGGATTTAATTGGACTAATTATTTTTTTGGGGTTAATTTTATTATTGGATATATGGGAGGGATTTAAATAGATTAGATTGGAAGTTGATGACTTACTTATACACCATGGGAAGTATAAGGACTCAATGTGCAAAATCTCCACAATCTTTGACATTTCAATCCAATTATCTCATTTCTCTCACTCCCTCACGCACAGACACGACACATACGGGCATAAGAGAAGAAAGGAGAAAAAGGGGAAGAAAAAGGAAGAAAAGAAAGGAAAAAAGGGAAGAAAGGAAAGGAAAAAGGGGAAAAGAAAGGTAAGAATTGATTTCTTCAATTTTTGGGTTCGATTTATCCATTTTTTTTCATGAGGCCGAAATTAATTATGTTGATTTCTAGGGTTTTTATGGTCCGAAAATTTCTAATGGGGGGAGAAGAGTTTGATTTCTAGCTCAAGTTTCATGTTTGGTTAGCTTCCCTTTTGATTCAAGGTAAGTTATATCAATTTTGGCAAACCCTAGAAATTCTAATTTGGGTATTTTGGAATACATTGTTGGAGAAATGATTATGTTGGTATAATGCTCACTTGGAGGAATGTATTAATGGAACAAGGTATCATAGTTATGATGGAACTATGATTTCAAGATTTCACTAAAGGGAAGATGGATGTTTATTTTTATGGTTGTGATGGAAGTAATTTGATAAATGGCAAGCTAGTGATGGAACTAGAAAATGTAATTAGTTTCATTGGATTAAATGATTTATGTGGGAGATTTAGTCATGTATCGAGGAAGTTTAGTCTAATTATTATTGCATTCGATATTAAAGGTCTTGGTTCGTCAGTAGCTAAATTGGCTATTCATATCATATTTCAGGTGGTGACGAACAAATTGGAAACGTCTATCAGTCAATCTAGCTTGTAGCTCGTACTCTGTGAGTGGAAAAGCTTACATTTCAGAAATGAATAATTATTGAATTTATATCATACTAGGAACTTAATTATTTCCTATATTTGATTTGACAGCATGATTTCGAAAATTTAATGGATTTTATAGTTAATTCTTTTAAGGTTAAATCCAGTTCATTTAAATTATTCATCTAGCATTTTATATTCATATTATGTGTTTCAATATATTAAAAGTTATTTTAAAACCACCAGAAAGTACCCAGGTGATTTTACCCCAGTCTGTACTGATGTGAACGTGTTTCCACAGTGTATGACCAGATTCAGTTATTTTACCCGCTCTGCACTGATGTGAATGTGTTTCCACAGTGTATGACCAGATTATCAGAGGTCTTTGGGACCCACTCTCGTACACATATAGGCTTTGGGCCGTGTACTATGGTGCTTAGCCTTTGGGGCAGCTCTGCGTACGTATGACCAGATTATCAGATTATCAGATTTGAATGGCTTTGCCTTATACATCGAGATTACTCTGTACATGTGCAACGCTATTCATTGGGTACTTCTTGGTGTGACTATTAGTATATCACATTATGTTTATTCATATGTAGATTCACAGATTTTTGAATATCAGATGATAGTTCCTTCAAATTATAGAATTTAGCTTATTCAGATACAGAAATACGATTTTAACTTACAGAAATGACAGTTTTATACAGATTTTTGTTGACACCAGATTAGCTATACTTGACATATTTTTCAGTTGGTTATTCTGCACAAAGAGTAAGAATTTGTGATTTTAGCATGTTTCAGTTCTAAACAGACGATCAGAATTTAGTACTTCTTAAAGCTGTAAGAAATTAAATTAGATTTTTCAGTAAATATTTATTAATGGAATAGTGCATGTAAATGCAATTTAGCCACTCACTGAGTTACAAGCTCACATCTTTTGTCATGTTTTCCTTATCAGGAGGCCGCTGAATTTGAGATACTTGGAAAGCCTGCTGTAGTCATAGCCTGATTAACCACCATCTAGTTGCACGATCTTAATTATTTCATAGTATGTATTATATTTTGGGGACTCATTATAAAACTTTTGGTCTAATATTTTGTTGAGGCACATTTAGTCGAAATGTTGTAAAACTTGATGTAATGCATGCTTGTGGATACGATGTTTGGTAGTAGAGGTACTCAGTCTAGTTTAGTCTCATGTGGTTGCGTTGTGGTGGCATTGGTGGTTTCCACAATATTTGGTGTATGTGTTTTTATGAATATTTGGTGATTTTCAGGTTGGTTTTGTCAATATTTTAGGGGAAACCCTGTCAAAATTTCTATAAAAATATTATAGTCCTTGATTAGTCAATTAGTCATAGAACAGTCTATGTGGCCTTGGTAGTGGATCCAGCATCTAGCTGGAATTCATCATCGGCGCACGCCATGTCTGGGTCCACTAGGGTGACTCGAGGCGGGGTCGTGTCAGGTGCGGTAGAAGTAAATCACAGGGAATGAATTCTGGTAAGGGATAATCGAAGGAGAGATGTGGAGTGCTGTTACTATCATAAGAAGTGACACATTAGAAGAAAATGTGAGGAATTGGCAAAGCATCTTCAAATGAAAAATCAAGAGTACAAAGAAGTTTAAGAGTGTTAATATGTTTGATGGTGGTTATCATCTTGAAACTTCTGTGTTTGTGTTGCTGATTATCAAATTCCAGCTAGCTTTTGGCTTTTAGATTGTGGATATTTTTTTTTATGTTGCACAAAGATTGGTTTGAGGATTATATGTCATATGATGAGCATAATGTTTTTATAGTTGAAGTTAAGGATTCGGGTATTGTAAATGTGAAGATGTTTGGTGGAGTCGTAAGATAACTAACACATGTTTTGTATATCCAAAGATTGAGACGAAGTTTGATATCGTCGGGAGCATTGAACACGTAGGATTATGAATATTCTGGTAGAGCTGGTGTAATGACCGTGAAGAAAAATATATTGGAGATAATAATAGGGAAAGTTGTTGAAAATTTGTTCATTGGAGCACTGGCTTCAGCCCTTTCCAAGTGGTTTACATTTTGCTTGCTCGTGCGTTGATTGATCTCATTCCCTTTCCTAGCCATTCACTCATGGTAAGGCGGAAGATTTTGTTCATTATCTGGAGCAAGTTCATTAGACCAATCTTGCCAACTTGAGATTTCAACTTCGGAATTTCTTAATTTACTTTTTTAATTATTACACACGGATTAATAACAGAATTTTAACAACACAAGACTTCCTTTGATAATTAAGTTGCTAATTTAACATTTTTTCTTTAAAAATGATCAAATAATTTTTCTTTGCTAATTTGTTATTAATCTGTCGAGGCTCCCATATGAAGCCTATGTGGCATCCCACGTGGAGTGATATCTTGTACGAGTTCGTCGAGGCCCACCTCCGAGGTAGTGAAAAGACGACAAGCTCGCTGAGGCCCATCTCCGAAGTGGTGAAAGACGACAAACTCATCGAGGCCCATCTCCGAAGTGGCGAAGGTTGACTACCGGAGCCCTCAAACCGAAGAGGCTGGAGTTTGGAGCTTCTATCTATTGTACACTCATGACCTGCCCCTTTGAAGGATCCCATATTGATAAACTCATGTTTGAATAATTAATGTGAATGTGACATCTACAATAAGCAAATGTCTCTGTCTTGTCACTATAGGGTGGCTGTACCCTTTTAAGAACATTAAATGCACCACTTGCTAGTGATGACAGATTGATGCCTAGGATAAGATACTTCGGTTTAGGAGATGAAATCACGTATCTCTTCATCCAATGGATAACATTTCACATGTAACACTATGCATACCCACTCCTTGTACCAATGAAAGGTTAATGCAAATATAACCATTTAAAGTTGCATATCCTCTTCTTTTGTGTTGATCCTTCGACTGGTAGAGTTACATGTTTGATTTTACCTCTTAGTTTGTATATTATTGATTGTTCTTTATCACGCAATCCTACTCATATATGTTGCTGGTGCTCGAACATTTTTGTCTTGGTTGCAAAGCTTCTCTTCCGCCCAAACTTGAAACATTTTTGACTAGTGACTTGTCCAAGCATGCTAGAATTAGCTTGCATGAACACAAGTGTACTTGGTATCTATTGTCCACGTTTTTGACTAGTGACATTGTCTACGGGAAGCGCCACTACAACCACAAAAATTCATATGGAAAAGTTTTCTGAAAAGTTGTCGGGCATCCCCTTGAAAAACGATTTGTTTTTGAAAAGGAACAAGTGGATGCCCCAAAAATTTGGAAAAAATTTGAGAATTCAGCTAAGGAAAAAACGAGTTCAGATCGTGATGTCCCTCTTAGAAGGGGTGAGAGAAAGCCCTGATAAGATGATCCCCCAAGTAGCAACCCAAGTGGGTCAATGCAAATCTCACTACCATCATAGGCATGACGGGATGAAGAGGCTGCTTAACTCACCCGAAAGATAGTAACGTAGGCCACTAACATGAGAAATATCACCACTAAAACATGGTCATGCAAGAACTCATCAGGCAAATGTAAGGCCATGAGGTCAGCTAATCCCCCTCATAGCACTACAATGATACTATTTGCATGAGGATGATATCCAAAATCAGAGTGCACTATCCCCCCCATTAGGCTAGAGAAGGTGGCTTCCTTACAAAGGAGGTAGGAGTGGGCTTATCTTCAAACTATGTGTTAGGCGACCTTCTGAGGCCCATACAAACATGGAAGATAACTTCTCCTAGAATACGATCCAGAGCATATACCACAAAGGTTAGTTATTGTGTTTGACAAAATCAATCATGCGGAAACCAAGCACATGCCATCCCAGCTACCTCCAGGCCTAGAAATAGGCCACAACCACTATCTCCCACAACTAGACAACCGGAGGAGAAGCAAGAACACGTCCCACAAATTGATTTACCTAGAAATAGGCATCCAGAAGGGATGACATGGTAAGGGATCAGGCGGGCCAATCTCATTCGCCACCCAGATATAATGCCGATGAAGATAAGGACTCAGATGAACCTCGAAGGTCTTGTGACCTCGTTGACGATGACCAAAAAAATTTCTTATTCACAAGAAATGAGAAATGCTCATAGCCCAAGTCACCGTATGCCACCAAAGATACCAAAGTAGGACGGGAAAGGTAACTCAACTGTGCACTTAAATAGCTACAAAACATACATGAGCTTGAGAGGCACCTCACTTCGTTGTCAAAATCAAAGCTTCCCGTTTGACTTTAAGCAAAGCGGCAAAAATTTGGTACAGTAAAATACCCCCATAGAGTGTTAAGAGCTAGCCGAAATTTAAACCCACATTCTTGAAACGATTCGCAGTAAGAAAAGAAGGAAATGCTCATATCCAACACCTCTAGGACATGAGGCAACAACCTGGGGAGGCGTTAAAGAGTTTTTTAGCCCCTTTTACTGATGTAATGATATATTATGTGCAAGTCACTAACCGTGAGGCGTTGTCCGCACTGCGGGTAGGCTAAACATGAGCACCCTTTTATGGAGGGATGTACATAATCAAGACCACACCAACTATGATGCTTTATTTGAAATAATGAGACACGTAATCATCAACGAAGAGTTGATCAATCATCGAAACAGAGCCAACAAGGATCTTCTATCCCTTGAGGCCATTCCCAATTTAGGGCACACACTTGCTACATCTACATTGAACGCAGTACCCATGCTAGCTTCTGAAGATATAATCCTTGACACTAACACGCGACAAACTGAGTCTGGACAATGGGCTCCCCAATGAGGAAGTGGTCAATGGCGGGGTTCAGAACTTATAAAATAGGTCGAGTACTCCTCAATATTGTACTTACCATCATTCCTAAAATTATAACACATTGGACTGTAGAGATATAGCCCAACATCCTAAGAAGCTCAATCCTCGGAACAGATAAATAGGTAATTGCCCTCCTCTTAAGAATATTTCCCCACCTAAGCAGGACCAAAGACCTAAGCATGAAGAGGCTAGACCCTTCTATCGGGATTCATCCCCCCGACGTAGAGGGAAACGTGATAAAGAGAGACCTAGGAAAGGATGACGATAGAGTAGGGACCCCTCGACCAATATGGAAGACTCTCATATCCACGAAATTAACATGATTTTCGAAGGACCCTACATTGACGGCAACACAAGGAATTCTTAGAGAAATTATGCTAGGAAGGCCAAGAACCCCCCAATGGCAAGCTACATAGTGGATAGCAGTTCCCGGATAATTTAAATACCACCAATCACTTTTACCCAAGAGGATGTTGAGGGTGTGGACTTCTCCCATTGTGACGCCCTTGTAGTAAGGGCAGTTGTGGCTCATAATGGGCTGAAACGAATTTTTGTAGATAATAGTAGTTCCGCTAACATCCTCTTTGGAGCCACTTTTGATAAAATGTTCGTAGATCATGAATTGACTCCCATCACCACCCATTGTACGATTTTACCAACGATAATATCATCCTAAAGGGAAAAATAATCCTTGGAGTAGAAATGGGTGAACCATCCTAGACAACTCTAAAGTTCATGGAATTTTTGGTAGTAGATAATAGGTCCACCTACCATGGGATACTAGGTAAACCTGCCTTAAAAGATTTTTGGGCCATCACCTCCATCTACCATCCGTGTATAAAATTTCCTACTGAACGTGTGATTGCCACCATTAGATGCAACTAAAGGAGGGACGCGGGAGTGCTACCTGAACTGATAAGGAAAGCCGAACCCAGGGACGTCGATATGATTTTAATGGACGTTGACATGATCAATGCCACATAAGGACTAAATTCTGGACAAGAAGACCTCGAGATGATGGATGCCCCCGAGCAGGGGGTCATACTCTATAAACTGGACCTTCGTGCTATCAAATCTAAATCCCAAACGGTCCTAATATAGAGTTGAACAGTTTACCGGTAAACCTCAAATACCCTACCAAGGCATTACAGGTAGAAAGAGGCTTGCCACCGGAGGTCAAAGAAAGACTTAAGGACTTCCTGTGCATAAATCTTGATGTCTTTACTTGGTGGCATAAGGACATGGTAGGCATTGGCCCTAAAGTCGGTTGTCACTACCTGAAAATTAATCTTACAATTTCCAAGCATAGACAGAAGAGAATGCCCTCAACCCAGAAATATATGAGGCCCTAAAGGAGGAAGTACAAAATCTGATAGACAATGGCTTTATTAGGAAGACCACTTACCCGAAATGGGTCTCCAACCTAATTTTGGTAAAAAGGTAAAATGGTAAATGGAAGGTGTGCATCGATTTCTCCAAACTCAACCAAGCTTGCCCTAAGGACATTTATCCTCTTCCAAGGAAAGAACAAGTTGTGGACTCGACTGTTGGGCATGGACTTTTGAGCTTCGTGAATGCTTACTTAGGTTATAATCAAATTCTCATACACTCAGCGGATGAAGAAAATACACTCTTCATCACTGATAGAAGCCTTTATTGTTACAAAATGATGCCATTTGGATTGAAAAATATCGGGGCTACCCATCAGAGACTCATTAATAGGATATTTTTCGACCTCATTAGAAAAACAATGGAGTCCTACCTAGACAACATGCCCGTAAAGAATTTGAAGGCAAATGACCATGTAATGCAACTAGATGAAACCTTTCAAATTCTATAGAGATTGAAGATGCAGTTGAATCCCTTTAAGTGCACGTTCGGTGTATCTTCCGAAAAAAATTCCTAGGATACATGGTCAACCAGAGGGACATAGAGAATAATCCAGTAAAAATCGAACCTTGGTCGAGATGAGGTCCTCTAAAAAATTAAAGGGTGTGTAAAGCTTAACTGGGCGCGTGGATGCTCTAAGCCATTTTATCTTGAAGACTATAGACAAATGCCTCCCATTATTTAAGATCCTAAAGGAAGGAATGAAGTTCCAATAGAGTGTGAAGAGGCTTTGTAGGAGATGAAAAAGCTCTTAGGGTAAGCCCCCATCCTTTCAAGACCCAAGGCCAATAAGGCCATCTTGGTGGCAAAAATCCGCTACCTGATATGGAGAAGTTAGCTCTAGCCTTGATCAATGTATCCAGAAATTGAGGCCATACTTCTAGGCTCATACAACACTTATGTTAACCAACTTTCCGCTCAAACAAGTGTTTCAGAAACCCGACACTTCGGGAAGGTTGCTTAAATGGGTAGTATAGCTTAGCAAATTTGATATTGCCTTCAAAACAAGAACACTTATCAAAGGCCAAGCCTTCACGAACTTTGTAGTAGAATTTGCCAATGTCCCAGAAATGGAGGAAATAATAGAGCCCGTAGAACCTCTCTGGAGATCATTTGTAGATGATTTATCTGGGGAGACATGCTCAAGAGCATGTCTGGTCCTAGTTAGCCACAAGGGACATAAGCTGAACTGAACGATGAGGTTTGGATTTAAGGTTACTAACAATGCAGTAGAATATAAGGTACTACTAGTCTGCCTTAGGTTGGTTAAGGAAATGTAAGTGAAGAGGTTGTTCATTTATAACATTTAGCTAATAGTTCGTCAGGTTAACAGCAATTTCACGGTAAGGTACACTGGTATGACCCGTACCTTAAATTGGTAATAGGTCTACTTCCATTTTTCAAAAAAATTAGGTTAGCTCAAATCCCAAGCATGGAGAACGCCCGCATCGATGCCTTATCCAAGCTGGCTAATAGTAAGGACTCGAAACTACTAACGCTTGTGCCAATTGAACACCTTTCGAAGACCTCTACTGCTAAGGAAAAATAAGTAATGTGGGTGGAAGGAATGCTTACATGGATACAACCTAAGTAGGTTTCCTCAAAAACTATGTCATTCCCAGTGACAAAGAAGGGGTTCACAAACTTAGAAGAAGATCAACACATTTTGCTTTCCAGGATGACGTGCTCTACAATTTCTTTGCCCCTCATTCGATGCATCGAGGGAGAGTAAGCTACCTATGCCCTTCGCAAGACCCATGAGGGATTTTGCGGTAATCACGTTGGAGGACTTGCATTGGCACAAAAGCACTAGTATAGGATAAATATTAGTCACGTAGAAAAAAAAATGCAATATGCAAAATACATAGTTTGAACTTAACAACACCTAGATGGGGTGAATAGGTGATAATGTGGAATTAAAATATTTAACAATTAAATAGTAACAGGTTGCTATTAATTATTTTTCTGAATGGTTAATCATGCAATTCAATTATTCCCATGTTGAAATACCACAGTTATGTAAGCAATAAATTAACATAATAATTGATCACGGAGAAACCCAACTGGGTGAAACTCCTGCGCTTTGCCAGTTATCAATTCACTATAAACGATTTATAACTTACAATCTATCAGACTAGACGACGACACGTACTATCTGACCTCCTGACTGCAATTCCAACAGCTCTCATGGATTTTGTGCTCCTACACTAACTCCTAGCTGTAGTTTTCAGAGCTCTCCTGCAGCAACTTCTAGTTTTGTGAAATTGTCTATCTTCTCTGGATTCACGAAGAATACCTCGTTCTTCAACGACTGGAACTCTAGTCACCTTCCCTTGATCTTCAGAAATTCTGACAGATATGATGGAAGCAGTAGTTTGGTATTTGGATTTAGAATATGATGTTTTCTCACCGCCATATTCACTTTGAATTATGAAGGTTGAAATCTCAAAAGATGAAAAGAGTATGAAAATCTAAGAGTTTGATCAACGATCAACCTTGGAAAAAACGTTCAGGAGCATTTGGATACTTATATATAGGTTAGGGAATGAATGAGCCAAAGGAATTAAAAAAATTTCGGAAAACACTCTCGCTCAAGTGAAGGGTGAGCGACAGTTGTCACTCGAGCGAAAGTGAGGCGACAAGCGGGCGATGGATTTTCTGTTTTTGATACTCGACCCTAACATTGGCGACAGTTTAGCAAAGTTCCGCGCCATTTTTCCTTCTTTCCCATTCTCGAACACTAGACCTAAAATATCACAACTTTCACTAATTGCACACTACTCCTTGACTTTTTACAACATATCAACTTTAGCCTTTTTTGTTCACAAACTTGCCAATTACAGTAAATACCTAACAAACTCCTCATTTGACATTCTGTGACAAAACTACAATCTAAGTCAAGACGGTAGTAAAATAAAATAACAGACTCAAAAATTGAAATAGACAACTCAAATACCCAGTGTAAAATGTATGTGAAACAATATTAAGTATAAAAACAATTCAAGCAGTTCATAGTGTATAAGTGATTTAGGCAATTTATAATTCATAATGCATCTTTTTAGTTTCATATCATAAGCTAAATCAAGACGTAATATCAATGCAACCAACATACCAAAACGAAACATTGATACTACAAAATATCAAAACTTAATCTAGCAAAATTGAAAGTATAACAATTAATGCCTTTTAAGTCAGAAAATTTACATGTTAAATCAAAACATCATGTTAATGCAAAATGCAATAAAGTATCTATTCTTCCTCCTAAATCAAAATATCATGTTAATGCTATATGCAATAAAATATCTTTTCTTTTTCGCAATAAAGTTTAAGTTCTTTATCTACTCCCAATTTTTGTCACAAAATGACAAGGGACCAAGAAATAACACACAATAACCCAACAATGCAGGTGTTAGCAGGCATAAGTATAAGCAATGAATAATAAACATTCCCACACATTTGGCCCAAGTCAAATATGGAGTAAATTGTATAAGTGACCCAAATGTGTATAGTGTCACTAATCATCTGTAGTAGGACTCTAAACCTTAATTTTGTAAGAAAGGACTTGCATAACATCACTGCCAACAAGGATATTCCTCTACTTATGAAAGTCAAACCAAAAATAATACATTAGAACCTATACACGAAAGCTCATATAATAGAGATTATTTATTCTCTGTCCCTGACTTTTAGCATATATCTTTTTATTTCACAACTATAAATATGGAAGCTCATAAATATTTTTACATCTTAAATGTAGACTCTTCTCCATTAAGCGACTAATATGACCCTTGTAGCGAGCGTTAGACTGGTTAACCCAAGCCAGTTGACCCTAGACACCAGGTTATGAGAAACCACGCGGACTTAATTGCTCAAGTCAAATAGGCTTCGAAGATGAGCATAATATATTGAGCCTATTATTATATAGAATTTTTATCAGGGGCAATATTGAGCTTATGTCTAAGAAATAAGGTTAATTTATGTTCAAAGTCATCCTACTAACATGTGACTGTCATCCCAAATCTCATATACGCGGTAGAGTTCCACTAATAGATCATAGTATGTGTTGTGCAAATGGTATATAAAGATACATCTACTAAGTACTCCATAAATAACATAAGTTAGCAATGAAAATTATGTAATAGCTCATCGAATAAACTCATGCTTGATCACAAACAACAAAATCAAGTTCAATGTATGTTAAGCTGTAAAAATGTCCCGCATTTTTTTTTCAATGTTCTATTTTATTATTTATTTTTAATTGAAAACATGAAAGCACTAAGCACACACAAAAATGTCAAACATACATACAACAAATCGAAAGGTAAATAACAATAACAGAAAAATGCATAAGTGTTCGCGTAGAAAACAAACAAACACATGATGCATGCATAAATCATTATCACACGGTGGTAAAGTCCGAGTATGCGCCAAAAAATACTTAATTAATGAGGCACACAAACACCAATAGATGTCCTAAGAGATTCAAATCGACGATCATCTAATGGCTTGATAAATAAGTCGGCTAACTGGTTTTCTATAGAGATATGTTTAAGGGAGTTAAATGTTTCATTGTCCACTGAACTTTACACCATGTCACGGTTTACTCACCGAACTTTGCTCAGTGGTCAATGGGATAATTAATGAAGTTCCGTGAGTAAATCGTGACATGGTGTAAAGTTCAGTGGCCAATGAAACATTTAACTCATGTTTAAGGTTACAACACGAGTTTCCACAAGCTATAGAATAAAATGATGTCGTATGTCAATATGTTTGGTTTGAGAGTGGTGGACAGGATTTTTGAAAATATTAATGGCACTAGTGTTATCACAAAACACAGTAATGGTACCTTACTTAATTCCAAAATAACTCAACATCTGATTCATCCAGAGCAATTGAGTGCATCAACTTCTTGCAGCTATATACTCAGCATTTTCTATGGATAATGAGATGGAATTTTATTTCTTCCTCATCTAAGCAACGAGATTAGCTCCAACATAAAAACAACATCCAGAGGCATTTTTTCTATTATTAGCATGTCAGCCCAATCGACATTGAAATAGCAAGCAAGATCAAGATTAGAGTCATGAGAGTACTGATACCGTCCAAAAGACGTATCAAATAATTAGTCCTTACTTTAACTTAAATGTGTCGTCTTAAATAGTAATATGGCAAGTAAGGGTCATTCCCGCAGAAGATTGTTTCAATTTAATCAATTGCACACAAAAATAAAATAAAAAGTAGAATATGACATTAATTAAATGGGGGGGGATTTTTGGCTTGTTAAACTAAAGAAAGCAATAACTTAAAAATAGAAAAGACTTGAATTTGAAAATAAACAAAGTAGTTTTTAATCAAAGATTAGAAGATGTGATTGGGGAGGTGATTCATTACCACGAGAATGATTTTCATATCAATTACCACAATAGATTTTCGTTCTCTAGATTAACAACAATTCGAGAATAATTACAAGCTCAATTATCTCAATCTCTTCTTACATATTAGTTGAATAAAACAAGCTCTTTACTCAACCCTATTCATTAAACAACCTAGAATAAGCTCTCTAGATTTAATTTAACAAAAGCATTAATACAAAAAAGATGAATTGAATTAAGGGCAAACTCACAAGCTCGGTTTACTTACTTAAGTGTTAATCCACATACAATCAATAGAAAATTCCTCATAATCCATTGAAATGTAATTGCCACAAGGTTTTAGAATAAATAGCGATTACGTACTATAAATTCCAAAATAGCATTTATTGAAATAACCCAATCATTTAGTTGTACACCTAAACAATCAAGAATAACAAAATAGACATTTAAATCAATGGATTCAACACATTAATCAAGAGAACTATAAGGCACAAATTAATTAAAAATCACAACTCGAGTTTGGAATCACCCCCAATCACAAATATATTTAGTTACCCATTATATACTCAAAAATAACAAGCAAATTCATATAACACATTAATGGAAATAGATTAAGGAAAAGAAAAACTTATTGATAAAGAGAGAAATGTTTGAGGATTCTTCAATATCAATGGGGATTTTTTCCAAGCTATTCAACCATTATAATGCTCCAATCTTGTCCAAAATACCAAAAGAAATTAAAATGAAGAAGAAAGAAAGAAAAGGAAAGTAAAAGAAAATTGAAAAATGAAAGAAACTGAAGACGCAGCTTTCTGGACGTGTATTCTGCTTCTCTTCCTGCTGCTCGACGTGAAAACAAGGGTTGAATATGTTTTTAATTCAAACCTAAGTGGTAATTGCAGATTCAGCCCCCAACTTTCAAAATGTGTTAATTTTGGTCCCCAAACTTTGAAGTTTTTGCATCTTTATTTCTTTTTGCTCATTTCTTGCATAAATTCCTTTTAATCGTCATTCAAACTCGGGTTTTCACCTACAAAATAAAAATAGCTAAATTAAGTAATAAATTGATAATAAAAAACTCACAAATATCTAAATTAATGGTCCGAATAAGTGCGAAAACTCGCACTTATCACACCCCCAAACTTAAATCTTTGTTAGTCCTCGAACAAAGCTATACAAATAAGCATGCAAACACACAAATTAAAACCAAACGATAATACTATAATAACAAACACTCCAAAAGTTAGATAGTTTGTCACTTTGCTTCAATTCTTACATTGTGCTAATAACTTATGAAATGTTTACAAAAATGCCACAACAAAAACTTTTGAACTTACACCATTCTTGACTCGTGTGTGTGTGTAGTCATTCCAATTCATTGCAATACACAAGTCGGTGATTTTCCGGCCCTCAATGGTCAAATTTCCTTTCTCACTCATAGGATACACACTCTCCCAAATTTGATATTTTCACTCTAGCCCAATGTATCAAAAACATAAGGTTGCCCTCAAATCACTCATTTTTTTTTTCTCTTGTTCGGTTGGGTCTAACCGGCAATCTCAACATTTAGTCATGTGATGATTCTCCACTAGATGAGTGCTTCGACATTCAAGCTTATACCAAGTAATTCAAACCCACTAGTTATCTAAGCCCAATCACCAAATACAATTGCACATAATCAATTCAATTTTTTTTAAATCTCATGTTTTACCTCACTCCCTTAAACTTTCTTCTTGACCCTTGTAGCAAGCTTTAGGTCGATAGCTCCCCAGTTGTTTAGACCAAAGAGTACCGGGTTTCAAGATACCCCAACGGACTTAATAACTCGAGTCAAAAAGGCTACGAAGTGAGGACCAAGATTCAACAAGTGCAAAATTATTCTTTTGAGCACAACAAAACAAAATGGGGCTTAGATCCCTAACATATGGTCATTACCCAGCTTATACTTGGCCAAAAAAAACACTCCACACAAATTTTTTTTTAACATGCATGGAATCAACACACTTCTAGACAATATCATTCACCGGCTCGACCACCCCAAACTTATCCTTTCATTGGTAGAGTGATTGAAGAATTGTTAACTGCATGGTCATTTAAGTTCACTTAACAACCTTAAGTGCCACCAACAAGTGCGTGTAATGAATCTCATGACACAAGTGCTCAATAGAGAGTCAATCATGGAATAAGAGGATGAAAATAAACAACACTTAGCATTCATGCTCACAATTCATAAATCAATGCAATGCAACAACTCAAAACACAATGGCAAAGCTATCAAACCACACAAACAAGCACAAAAGCAAAAATTTAACCCGAAATTTGAGTTTTTAGCGAGCACAAATTTATTACATACCACGTACCACACACCCCCAAACTTAAATTATACATTGTCCTCAATGTAAAAACAAGAAATAGAAAGAGCAAGAGGTTCAAGTACTCCCCTAAGTTGGTTTTGACGGTGATGGCTGTGAGGATGGTAAGGGACCATTGTTGACTATTAATGCTCAATGCTTTGGCGCGATGCTCGAGAATCTGTCATATGGGGACAACCAAAAACTACTCAAAAACAAAAGGAAGTGTTAAAGAAATAATTGGATAAAGAATAATGGGTTGCCTCCCATCCAGCGCTTCTTTAGAGTCTATAGCTAGACTTTGTTCATGCTCATGCTTCTTCAATCGGATCCTCCAATCGTATTTCCTCAATGTTTTGAGGCACAAATGGTTCAAAATATGGCTTTAATCGATGCCCATTCACCTTAAACTCTTTTTCAGTTTGTAGACTTTTGATTTCTACTGCACCATGAGGAAAAACATTAGTAACAACAAAAGGCCCGATCCATCGAGAACGTAATTTACCTGGAAATAACTTAAGGCGCGAGTGGAAGAGAAGAACTTTTTGTCCAACAACAAAAGTTTTTCTTGAAATCATTTTATCATGGTATGCCTTTGTCTTTTCCTTGTAAATTCGTGAACTTTCATATGCATCATTTCGAATTTCCTCAAGTTCATTAAGTTGAAGCTTTCTTTGATCACCCGCTATACCTAGGTCCATGTTGCATTGCTTGACTGCCCAAAATGCCTTGTGTTCAAGTTCAACCGGGAGATGACAAGGCTTTCCATAAACTAACCGAAAAGGAGACATGCCAATCGGTGTTTTGTATGCCGTCCGATAAGCCCAAAGTGCATCGTTGAGGCGGAGACTCCAATCCTTTCTATTTGGATTCACAGTTTTTTCGATGATGGATTTGATCTCCCGATTTGATACTTCGACTTGCCCACAAGTTTGCGGGTGGTAAGGTGTAGACACTTTATGTGTGATGTTGTATTTCTTCAATAGGGCCCAAAAAGAGCGGTTGCAAAAATGAAGTCCCCCATCACTAATAATAGCTCTTGGTGTCCCAAACCTTGCAAAAATGTTGGACTTGACAAAATCTACAACCACTTTAGAATCATTAGTTCGAGTGGCTCTTGCTTCCACCCATTTTGACACATAATCAACGGCAAGTATGATGTAAAGATTACTATAAGATGAAGGAAAAGGTCCCATAAAATCAATGCCCCAAACATCAAAAATTTCAACAAAAAGAATAGGTGTTTGTGGCATTTGATTTCGGGCTCCCAACGTACCAACTCTTTGACATCTATCACAAGATTTGCAAAAGAGGAATGCATCTTTGAATAAGGTGGGCCAATAAAATCCACTCTCAAGCACCTTGAGAGCCGTCCTCTTAGCGCCAAAATGTCCACCACATGCATAGGAATGACAAAATGATAGTATTGAATGAAATTCATTTTCAGGTACGCACCTTCTTATCAATTGATCCGGACAATGTTTCCATAAGTATGGCTCATCCCACACAAAATACTTGGCCATTGTCTTGAGTTTTTGCCTTTGAGAAGTGGACAAGTTATTTGGAATTCTCTTAGTGACCAAATAGTTCACTATATCTGCAAACCAAGGAGATGCATCAGTGACATGAAGCAATTGTTCATCAGGGAAGCTCTCTTGCAATGGAAGAGTTTCTCTCTCGTGGATAAGGCGGCTAAGGTGGTCGGCTACAGAATTTTCACTCCCCTTTTTATCTTTAATTTCAATGTCAAACTCTTGTAAGAGGAGTATCCATCTAATGAGCCTTGGTTTCGCATCTTTCTTGTTAAGTAAGTACCTAAGAGCTGCATGATCAGAAAAGACAATTACTTTAGTGCCAATAAGATATGAACGAAATTTTTCTAAGGCAAAAATAATTGCTAAAAGCTCTTTTTCAGTTGTAGAGTAATTGAGTTGGGCATCATTCAAAGTTCTTGATGCATAATAGATCACATGCGGTGTCTTCCCAACTCGTTGCCCTAAAACTGCTCCCAATGCAAAATCACTTGCGTCACACATCAACTCAAATGGCCTACTCCAATCTGGTGGTTGAATGATGGGTGCTGATGTTAAGAGTTCCTTTAAACTTTCAAATGCCTTTTTACAATCTTCATCAAAGTGAAATGGAACCTCCTTTTGCAATAGCCGGCATAATGGTCTTGCATTCTTTGAAAAATCCTTGATAAACCTTCGATAGAATCCTGCATGTCCAAGAAAAGAGCGAATCTCCCTCACACTTGTTGGAGGGGGTAAAAAGCGAATTAAATCAATTTTAGATTTATCAACCTCTATCCCCTTAGATGAAATGACATGGCCTAGCACTATGCCTTGATCAACCATAAAATGACATTTTTCCCAATTAAGTACTAGGTTAGAATCCATACATCTCTTAAGCACAAGTGTGAGATTTTTCAAGCAACTATCAAAAGTATTACCATAAACACTAAAATCATCCATGAATACCTCTATGATGCTTTCAATATAATCAGAGAATATACTTATCATGCATCTTTGAAAGGTTGCGGGAGCATTGCAAAGACCGAATGGCATGCGACGGTAAGCAAATGTTCCAAATGGGCAAGTGAATGTTGTCTTTTCTTGGTCCTCTGGAGCAATCACAATTTGGTTATAACCTGAATAACCATCAAGAAAACAATAATGAGAATGACCTGCCAATCTTTCTAACATTTGATCAATGAAAGGTAAAGGAAAATGATCTTTTCGGGTTGCACAATTAAGTTTTCTATAATCAATACAAACCCTCCAACCCGTTTGGACCCGAGTTGGTACAAGCTCATTCTCTTCATTTGTCACCACCGTGATTCCCGACTTTTTTGGAACAACTTGGATCGGGCTTACCCATTTGCTATCTGAAATGGGAAAGATAATACCAACGTCTAGCAATTTCAAAATTTCTTTCTTCACAACCTCCATCATTGGAGGATTCAAGCGACGTTGTGGTTCTCTTGATGTCTTTGATCCATCTTCGAGCAATATCCTATGCATGCACATGGAAGGGCTTATCCCCTTGATATCAGCTATGGTCCAACCAATAGCTATTTTATGTTCCTTGAGCACACGGATAAGCCTATCTTCTTGAAGTGTTGTGAGATTCTTTGCAATGATCACCGGTAGTGTTTCGCCCTCTCCCAAATATACATACTTCAAATGCTCGGGGAGAGGCTTGAGTTCTAAAGTGGGGGCCTGCATCACCGAAGGTAAAAGTTTCTCTTTAGATATTGGAAGAGTAATATAGGAGAGATTATACCTTGGTGGAATGCTCGGTAGTGACTCAAGTGATGCCACGGTTTCTAGAAGATCCTCACACAATTGTAGATTTTTACTCAATCCGGTGAGATTGTTAACATCAATGCTTTTAATCAAAGTGGTATCCAATGCATCTTCATTTGATAGTTCAAAAGTTTTTTGTACTAATGAATCCATTATATCAATTGAAAAACAAGAATGTACATCACTAGGGTACCTCATTGCTTCAAAGATATTGAAGCGAATAATCTCACCATCAAACTCCAATGTCAAAGTACCATCATGTACATCTATCTTTGTACGCGCCGTCCTCATAAATGGTCTTCCCAAGAGCAATGGTGATGACAAAGACGTTGATTCATCTTGCATGTCAAGAACATAGAAATCTGCTGGAAAAATCAATTGATTTACCTGCACCAAAACATCCTCCAACACACCTTTTGGAAATGCATTAGATCTATCAGCAAGTTGAATAATAACACCGGTTTCTTTAAGTGATCCTAAATTTAAAGAAGCGTAAATAGAATATGGCATGACATTAATAGATGCTCCTAAATCTAGCATTGCTTTCTCAAACCTAGTGTTACCAATAATGCAAGGAATAGTAAAACTTCCCGGATCCTTACATTTTGGTGGAAGTTTCCTTTGCAGAATCGCCGAGACATTTTCTCCAACGCTTACCACTTCATTACCTTTTAATTTACGCTTGTTAGTGCACAATTCTTTGAGGAACTTTGCATACCGTGGCACTTGATAAATGGCATCCAAAAGTGGTATGTTTACTTGAACTTTTCGAAAAGTCTCCAATATTTCCTTCTCATGTTCATCCCTTTTTGACTTTGCAAACCTACTAGGAAATGGAGGGGAGGGAACATTAGTTGGAATAGAATTTTTAGAATTTACCTTAGATCCCGATGTTGGAGTCGTAGTTTCATCTTTCTCACATGCTAAGTTCTTTTCTTGTGTTGACTCCTCAACGTGATCTTTCATCTTCCTTGGTGCCTCTTCTAAAATCTTTCCACTTCTCAATGTCACGGCACTAGCATTTTCTCTCGGGTTGATTGTTTGAGAAGGGAGTTTTCCTGATCCTTGAGCCTCCAATTTACCCACCGTGTTGGCCAATTGACTCATTTGGGTCTCCAAATTCTTGATTGAGGTCTTTGTCTCATGTTGAAATTGCATTGTGCTAGAAGCTAAGGATTTGACCATATCTTCAAGAGACATATTTGAACTTGGTGGAGTTTGTTGACGAGGTTGAGAGTATTGTGGTTGCCTTTGTTGATTAAAACCCGGTGGATGATTAGACTGTAGTTGTGGGGCTATGAAATGATTTCCTCCATAACTGAGATTAGGATGATCTCTCAATCCGGGATTATAGGTGTTAGAATATGGATCATATCTATTTCTCTGTTGCATTGGAAATCCCCCAACTGCATTTGCTTGCTCTGAGGCTCCTTCTTGTAGTGTTGGGCATGCATCAGTAGGATGTCCCACAATAGAACAAATCCCGCACACTTTTGCTTGTTGAATTGTCCCAAGTGCCATTTGTTGTACAAGAGAAGTGAGACCGGCCAATTGTCGTTCAATTTGAGATGTTGCTCCTATCTCACTTACTTGTTTAATCGGTGCCTCTTCCCTACTACCAAATTGTTGTGAGTTGGCAGCCATGTTGGCTATCAAGTCTCTAGCAACTGCTGGTGTTTTATCCATTAAAGCTCCTCCACTAGCTGCATCGATCATACTTCTCTCCATCGGGAGTAATCCTTCATAGAAGTATTGTAGAAGTAATTGCTCACTAATTTGGTGGTTTGGGCAACTAGAGCAAAGTCTTTTGAATCTTTCCCAATACTCATAGAGATTTTCCCCTTGAAATTGTCGAATGCTACAGATTTCTTTCCTGATGTTTGTAGCCTTTGAAGCTGGGAAGTATTTCTCCAAAAATAGTTTTTGCATTCCATTCCATGTGGTAATAAGACCGGAAGGCAAATAATAAAGCCACTCCTTAGCAGTATCTGCAAGAGAGAAAGGAAATGCCCGCAATTTTACTTGCTCTTCCGATACACCCGTCGGTTTCATGCTTGAGCAAACCACATGAAACTCTTTCAAATGTTTGTTGGGGTCCTCTCCTGCAAATCCATGAAATGTGGGGAGTAGATGAATCATTCCAGACTTTAGTTCAAATCCCACCTCTAGTTGAGGACATTGAATGCATAGTGGTTGTTGAACAAAAGTTGGAGCGGCAAGTTCCTTTAATGTTTGATTTGCATCCGCCATTTCGGATTCAATGTGCTCGGACTCACTTGATGATTCAATGCTCAATTGCCTTAGAAGTTCAGTTGGAGAAATATCTTCTCCACTTTCCGATGTGTCGACCTCTTTTCTTGATCTTAAGTTGTAGTGTGTAGTAGGATTTTTGCTCATTCACAACCTTAATAACAAGAAAATGACAAAAATAAGGAAACTAGTAACAAAAAGAAAATATTGCAATTAACAAATTAATAGAACAATCCCCGGCGACACGGCGCCAAAATGATACCGTCCAAAAGACGTATCAAATAATTAGTCCTTACTTTAACTTAAATGTGTCGTCTTAAATAGTAATATGGCAAGTAAGGGTCATTCCCGCAGAAGATTGTTTCAATTTAATCAATTGCACACAAAAATAAAATAAAAAGTAGAATATGACATTAATTAAATGGGGGGGGATTTTTGGCTTGTTAAACTAAAGAAAGCAATAACTTAAAAATAGAAAAGACTTGAATTTGAAAATAAACAAAGTAGTTTTTAATCAAAGATTAGAAGATGTGATTGGGGAGGTGATTCATTACCATGAGAATGATTTTCATATCAATTACCACAATAGATTTTCGTTCTCTAGATTAACAACAATTCGAGAATAATTACAAGCTCAATTATCTCAATCTCTTCTTACATATTAGTTGAATAAAACAAGCTCTTTACTCAACCCTATTCATTAAACAACCTAGAATAAGCTCTCTAGATTTAATTTAACAAAAGCATTAATACAAAAAAGATGAATTGAATTAAGGGCAAACTCACAAGCTCGGTTTACTTACTTAAGTGTTAATCCACATACAATCAATAGAAAATTCCTCATAATCCATTGAAATGTAATTGCCACAAGGTTTTAGAATAAATAGCGATTACGTACTATAAATTCCAAAATAGCATTTATTGAAATAACCCAATCATTTAGTTGTACACCTAAACAATCAAGAATAACAAAATAGACATTTAAATCAATGGATTCAACACATTAATCAAGAGAACTATAAGGCACAAATTAATTAAAAATCACAACTCGAGTTTGGAATCACCCCCAATCACAAATATATTTAGTTACCCATTATATACTCAAAAATAACAAGCAAATTCATATAACACATTAATGGAAATAGATTAAGGAAAAGAAAAACTTATTGATAAAGAGAGAAATGTTTGAGGATTCTTCAATATCAATGGGGATTTTTTCCAAGCTATTCAACCATTATAATGCTCCAATCTTGTCCAAAATACCAAAAGAAATTAAAATGAAGAAGAAAGAAAGAAAAGGAAAGTAAAAGAAAATTGAAAAATGAAAGAAACTGAAGACGCAGCTTTCTGGACGTGTATTCTGCTTCTCTTCCTGCTGCTCGACGTGAAAACAAGGGTTGAATATGTTTTTAATTCAAACCTAAGTGGTAATTGCAGATTCAGCCCCCAACTTTCAAAATGTGTTAATTTTGGTCCCCAAACTTTGAAGTTTTTGCATCTTTATTTCTTTTTGCTCATTTCTTGCATAAATTCCTTTTAATCGTCATTCAAACTCGGGTTTTCACCTACAAAATAAAAATAGCTAAATTAAGTAATAAATTGATAATAAAAAACTCACAAATATCTAAATTAATGGTCCGAATAAGTGCGAAAACTCGCACTTATCAAGTACATGGTCCCATAATCTACAATTCCATTAACATATTTGATGATACGTCACACGACGCTCATGTGAGATTCATTGGGATCAGCCTGAAAGCGCCCACAAACCCCTACACTAAAAGCTATGTCAGGTCTACTAGCAGTGAGATAAAGTAAACTACTAATCACACTCATGTACAGTGTCTGATCAACACTCTTACTTGTAGGATCATGACCTAACTTGACACTGGTACTCATGGGGATTCTGGTGCGTTTCTTGCTGTCTAGGCCAAAACGCCAAGATTTTTTGCATATTTTGATTGAGATATAAATAATCCATCATTCGTTTGTTTGACTTGGAGACCAAGAAAGTAATTTAATTCTCCATCCATGCTCATCTCAAATTCTTACTTCATGTATTTAGCAAAATCATGAGCAAAAGAATGAATAGGAGAACCAAAAATGATGTTATCAACATAGATCTGAACTATGGTGATAGTTTCCTCAATATGTCTTATAAATAGGGTTCTATTTGCACCACAACTTTAGAAACCATGTTCCATGAGATATGCAGTAAGCCTATCATACCAAGCCTTAGGAGTTTGTTTAAGCCCATATAAAGCTTTATTCAACCTATAGACATAATGTGGATATTTAGGATCAATGAATCCTTTAGGTTGTTCAACATAGGCTTCTTCCTGAAGTATTCCATTTAGGAAAGTACTCTTGACATCCATTTGATATAATGTGAATCCTAAAGTGTCGACAACAGCCAGAAGAATTCTAATAGATTCAAGTCTAGCTACAGGGGCAAATGTTTCATCAAAGTCTACACCAACTTCAACCTGATTATATCCTTGGGTAACTAGTCTATCCTTATTTCTAGTTATAGTACCTTGATCATCGATTTTATTCTTAAATATCCACTTAGTACCTATAACATTACAATCACCAGGCCTAGGAACTAAATCCCATACTTTATTTCTCACAAACTGATTTAGCTCTTCATGCATTGTGTTTACGCAACATTCATCCCTAAGGGCTTCTTCAACCTCTTTAGACTCAATTTGAGACATATAACTAGAATATGTCAGGTTGTTCAAAACCCTCTTCTGAAGTCTCACCCCTTCTTCTAAATCCCCAATAATGTTAACTTCAAAATGATTCGTCTTAACTCTGGATGAATGTTCCTTAGAATGTTTAGTTTTATCATTAGGTGTGGACTCCTTATTAGGTGCATCTAATCCATTAGTCTGTAAGGGATTAGGACCTAAAGGATCTCTAGGTTCAGTTACTATGTTGGGGTCAACACTCAAGGATTCCAAATCAGCCAAATTTCATCCAATCTCCCACTCACTACATATATCATCCACCACTATATTGATGGATTCCATTAGAACTCATGTACGATTATTGTATACCCGATAGGCTCGACTATTTCTGGAGTATCCTAGGAAGATTTTCTCATCACTTTTGGAATCAAATTTTCCAAATTCTCTATATCTCTCAGAATGTAGCACTTAGTGCCAAACACACGAAAGTACTTGACAGTAGGCTGTTTACCTTTCCAGATCTCATAAGATGTCATATCAGTTTTAGGTCTAAGATAAACCCTATTTACTATGTGACACGTAATGTTGATGGCTCCACCTTAGAAATGTATAGCTAGTCCCTTACCATGAAGTATGACTCTAGTCATTTCTTGAAGCACACGATTTTTCCTCTCAACAACCCTATTTTCTTGTTGAGTGATCGGCAAGGAAAACTCATGCTGGATTTTCTCCTCCAAGCAAAAGTTCTCAAGATTAGAGTTTTCAAACTCTTTTTCATGATCACTATGAATTCTTGATACCGTAAAGTCTTTCTCATTCCTAAGTCTTTTGCATAATGAGATGATAAGACCGAACAACTCAATTTTATCTCTCAACAGCTCAATCCATATATATCGAGAAAACTCATCAACTACAACCAAGATATATCGTTTACCACCAAGACTTTTGG
This sequence comes from Fraxinus excelsior, assembly GCA_019097785.1. NCBI lineage: Eukaryota > Viridiplantae > Streptophyta > Magnoliopsida > Lamiales > Oleaceae > Fraxinus > Fraxinus excelsior. The sequence goes on along the minus strand of CM032634.1, from coordinate 12,478,747 downwards.
TCCTAGATGGTCCCATTAAGTCCATATGGAACAATTCAAGAGGTTTGTTTGTCAAGATCTTAGATGTCTATTTACAAGCTACTCTAACATTTTTACCTTGCTGACACGAGCCACATACAGTGGTATCAATATTTTAAAGCATAGGTAAGCCATTAACAAATTTCTTCTGGGCGAGTTTAGAGAAACTTTTATGATTCATATGACCAAACCGTTGATGCCACAGTTTAGTTATATCAATCTTAGCACTACTGCACACGTAGTTGGAATTAGGAAGAACTCCATAACAATTATCTGAAGTTCTTACACCTTCGAGGACAATGTCACTTGTAGAATCATACACAGTACATCTTTTCTGGACAAAGCTAACCCCGAAATCAGCATTGCATATTTGACTAATACTTAACAAGTTGGACTTTAACCCTTTCATATAAAGCACATAGGTTTGAAAGGATCCTACAAGTTCATCAATTTTTACTGCATCTAAGTCCTTTCTTTCTTCAATCGCTGTGACTTTAGGTTTAAACCTTTCAGGTATGGATCTAAGGACTTTTCTAACAATCTTGGACTCAGGAATCTTCTCACCTAGGTTAAAAGTCGAATTAACTATATCATTTAGCTTCACATAGAATTTACCGAACGATTCATCGTCCTTCATTCTAATTTCTTCAAACCTAGAGGTTAACATATGTGGTATAGAATTTTTAACCGTTTTAGTTTCCTC
>CM032634.1:12456785-12477926 GCA_019097785.1 Fraxinus excelsior | reverse complement strand
TTTTAATTAAATAAAATTTATATTATTAATTTTAATTTGAATATGATAATTATTAATATAATGATTAATTGTAATTGTTAATAAATAATTATATATTATATATTTAATTCTTTTTTTCCTTTTAATTTTGAAATTGAAGATTCTTTAATTAAATATTCATTGTAAAATAAACTTTAATTTCTTCAAATTTAATTAAATAAAAGTTATATTATTTAATTAATTTTAATAATTTGCTTTTGTATGAATTATATATATATATATTCTGTAATTAAATATTCATTGTAAAACAAGTCTTGAATTTTTCAAATTTAATTAAATAATATTTATATTCCTTATTTAATTTTAATAATATCTTTTTGTTCGAATTTTTTTTATATATAATGAAATAAATAAATTGAAATTGATAATTATTAAATTGAGAAATTCTTTTTTCTAGATATTTATAGAATTAAATATTTTACGAAGCCGATTAAAAATTTTATAATTGAATACGTAATTTTAATTTGATAATTAATAATATAATTAAATAAATAATTGTAACCGTTAAATATTATATTTTAACAAATTAGTTACTTATAATTTTTTCGTTTAATTTTTGTTGATAATTTAATAAATTTAAATAAAATTTATATGTATAATTATAATTATAATTTTAATATGATCATTAATAGTATAACGAAATAAATAATTGTAATTGTTATGCGATTTTACTGTATTTCATTATCTTATGTTCGAAGTGCTGATAGTTAATTTTTTTTTTTTTCAATTTTGCAGTATGGAGTATCACTTGGACGTGACGTTGAGACAGATGCCGGGCAAGGCTACCTGGAACGGTAACTTCGGCAGTTACACTGCCGTGTTGGAGCTGCTTGATGAGCATCATGCAGATATGCTTCGACGTTCATTTCTCTGGCCCCTGTACGAGTTGAGAGACGTACAGTTCTCCGGGCAGATCCTCGATGCACTACTGTGCCGATTGCTTACTCCAGTCAACGGCGATGCCCTCCACTTCAACCTTGGGGGCAAGGTTCCGAGTTTCTCCATGTTTGATTTTGCTCTCATCACAGGACTGCAGATTACGGGTGATGATGCAGCTCGTACTGATACTCAGAGAGCCAGATTGCACGACACTTACTTTGAGGGACATGGGACGGTGCTGCTTTCGGCTTTGATGGACGCGATCACTAGATGTGACGACATGTTGGATAGACTGAAGCTCGGCCTGGTCTACATCCTTGAGAGCTGTTGCGATGTCACCATCGGAGGACTGGGATTGACCTATTCCATCTGCAGATCGTCGACGATCTTGATGTGTTCAACACATATCCGTGGGGCCGGAGATGTTTTGAGGACACGGTGCACGTATTCACCAGATCACACTCGAGGCCGAAGGGGACCATGCGTAAATACGATACATACGGATTACCCCTTGCCGTGCAGGTAAATGTTCGACATACTTTATTATAATATTGTTTACAATAAATATGAATATAATAATTGTATGTATGTGTTGCAGATCTGGGCGTACGAGACGGTCCCCCTCCTAGGTACCCAGTTTGCGAAGCGAGGGGAGACACGCTGCCCTCGGATGCATCATTGGCGAGCAGAGGGATGTCCGACTAGCAAAAAGCTATCAGCTCTCCTCGACGACCCTCAGGTAAGATAATACATTTGCAATTTATGTTGTGTGTAGCTCCAAAATATGTTAATGTGATCATTAACAAATGTTGTTATGCCAGATTCGAGTCATAACGCAGTTGATGCCGTCGATGGAGGAGGAGGGACGTGGATATGTGCGTGAATTGGCCGCTCATGGGCATGATGAAGCCGCTCGAGATGAGGTACGTGAATTGAATATAATCGATTTGCATGTGTTAATCGAATTTTCATTAAATACAATAATTTTTTATGTTCCAATCCGTGTAGGGGGGCGGTCCAACTGCTTCACCGCCGCCGGTGCCGAGGGCTTCACCGTCGCCGCCACCGCAGAGGGTATCACCGCCCCCGGTGCCGAGGACTTCATCGCCGCCACTGCCGCAGAGGGCTTCACCTCCGAGGGTTTCACCGCCCCTACCGCAAGGTGCCTCATCGCCCTCATGGGCATCACCGTTGCCGTGGTCAGATGCACCGCAAAGGGCATCACCGTTGCCGATGGCATCACCGCCACCGATGGCATCACCACCACCGTAGGCATCACCGCCGATCAGATCACCTTCTCCACCATCCACTGATCTATACGATCGCCTGACAGTATTTATAGCGGGTCAGATGGACGAGATGCGCGGAGAGTTTAGGGGTCAGATGGACGAGATGCGCCGAGAGCTTCAGGCTGAGATTGCAGCCCTCCGAGGCGATATCATATGCGGGAGACGGGGTGACGGACGGGGTGATGGAGGGGGTCATTTCTGGGTGGATGATGCTACATTGGCTTCGTTGTTTTTATCCCCGGAGGAGGGTAGGAGAGATGCAGTTCCCCCGGAGGAGGGTAGGAGAGAGGCGGTTCCCCCGGAGGAGGTTGTGGTGGTGGGGAGGACAGAGGCAGAGGGTAGGACGGAGGAGTTGGTGGTGGTGGTGAGCCCGGATGATGTTATTCGCGAGATCACCACTTCAGGGACGTGGCTCGCCGACGATGTAAGTGAAATATTCATTTTTTTGTTTATTATGTATACATTATTTTTTTGTTTTTTGAAATGAAATAACTCGCTAATTTTTTTATTGGTGTTTCCTGATGTAGCACATCGACCTGGCCATGGAGTTACTACGAGATCGAGCTCGACGATATCCGCAATCATTTGATATGCCCGACCGACTCATACTGAGCACTGAGTTTTTGGGAGCTATTACCATTGAGCATGAGTCGTTGCTATGTATGGGTAGTAAGTAAGTACGTGCTTCCTGAATATATGGCCGAATGGGTCGTAGGGATATTGCCGAGGCTCGGGAGAAAGGCATGGGATGCTTGTACACATATATATATGTTCCAGCGATCTTGAATCATCATGTCATTGCCGTGGAGATTGTTTTTGCTGACTCCACGATGTATGTGTACGACTCCGATCCTTCGTGTCTGACACAGGGCCAGCTCGAGCAGCAGTTGGAGCCGCTTGCTGTGATCGTACCGTTGATGGCCGCCCGAGCAGGTGTTATTGTTAATGACAGGCTAGCCATCGTGCGGGACCAGACGACGGCGAGACAGTCGACATCGTAAGTATTTATATTTTATTTTTTACTTTCAAACTTAGTTTTTTATCTAACACGTTTTCGCACTAATATTATTCTTCAATTGTAGGGGTGATTGCGGCATTTTTGCAATAAAGTACATCGAGTTTTTGAGTATAGGACATAAGGTTGATGGAATCAACCAAGCATGGATACAAATTTGGAGGAATAAATTAGCGTGCGATTTATACGAATTCGAGTGTGATCCGTAAACGTTATACATTTAATTGTTGATTCATTTATTTAATACTTGTAAATATTGTAAAAATATAGTACGTTGAATTGAATTGAGTAACTCGTTTATGTATGTGTGAAATAACTGTATTTATGTATAATTAATTATATAATGAAATATTGTGCACTTAACTGTTACTATTGTACACTTAATCAAATTATCAAATTATGGTTAAATAATTAAATATTGTTCATTTAGCAACAATACCATTACATATTTGACTAATTGTTATCTAGGGGAATTTGACTCGTACAATTTTGACGAGTATGACCGACTGCTCTACATCTGCCGCACCGACGCGGTCGAGAAAACTCTCCAGTAGATAGTATTCTAGAAGTTCATGGACGTCCAGGTCCACGCGGTTCAGTTACCGGTGGCGACAAACTATTCAGTGGGAAAATATGGTCAGGAACTTTCCAATCAGATTCGTTCGGTAAGGGAAATATAGTCTCAGCATATGCAGTTCTCCAATACTCAGCCGTATAATACTGACCGCATAATGTTCTCGCTGCAAAGCCTCTGTTCATAGATACCGCGACTGCATGCTCACATGGAAAACTCTCCAACTGAAATCGAACACAAGTGCATGTGTGTTCATTCAGGTCCACAATGTATATCAGCTGACGTGCATCTTGTACAGAGAAGCGCGACTCATCCAGTGGTTCCACATTCAACCTCCTCGCAACCTGTGCGGCCTTGAACAATTTTTCCTCTTGAGCCGAGGCTAGCCAAGTCGAGCAGTTCTGCGATTCAACACGTCGGTCGTGAAACCACTGCTGCAGTTTCGTACGAATGTTCTCAATCAATGCGAGAATTGACAACTCTCGATCCTTCTTAAACAGTGAATTCATAGACTCCACGTTATTTGACGTCATCAAGTTGTACCGACGTGTTGGAAAATGTGATCGCGCCCAATGTTCTATCCCCATCTTTGTAAGATAATCCCATGCCGATATCGACTTCTTCCCTATCTCGACCAACCACTTATTACATTCCTCGACACTGTAAGCTTCGGCCGCCCTCCTGAACAATGAAACGATGCCTTGGCCCCGGTATCTAGTCTTCAGATTACCTTGTATGTGGTACATGCAGTACCCATGATGTGCCTCGGAGAAGACTTCAGCAATAGCATTTATTAGAGACTGACCCCGATCTGTTACGATTGCAAGATGAGGGACTTCCCCGATCACTTCCCTGAGCTTCGTAAAGAACCAACTCATTGACCGATCATTCTCGCTGTCGACTATGCCGAATGCAAGTGGGTAAATCTGGATGTTGGGATCTTGACATGTAGCAATAATCAACGTACCCCTGTATTTCGATTTCAGAGTTGTACCGTCGACTAAAATTACCGGTCGCATCGCATTTGTAAATCCTCTAATGCATTGTCCAAGAGCCATGAATAAATACTTAAAACATTTCTCGCCCTCCGTCTCAATGAAAAAAGTGGAACCGTGATTCGTTGTCCCCAAATTATGACAGTATCTGGCCAATTTAGCATAACTCTCCTCAGCCGAGCCCAATAAATCCTCCAACGCACATTCTTTGGCCTTCAAGGCCTTCTGGTAGCTCATGACCACTCCGTACTCTCGTCGAACGTCGTTAATGATGTCTGAAGGTCTATAGATCGTCCGTGGGTTCTGATACTTGTGCATTATCTGTCGTCCAATAAACCATGATCGAGCTTGTCTGTGATCGTTTTGACGAATCCCCAATTCACAAGTATGTTCCCGTATATATTTGCGAACTACAAAATTCTCATTCGTATCCATCTTAGTCCCTCGCAACCGCCAACGGCAACTGTCGTCAACGCAAACAAGTGTCAACAATGATTTGTTTGATTTCTTTACCTTGAACTCAAAATTGAATTTCAATGCCAGGAGGTGCACAGCTTCCTGTAAAGCTTTCTTCGTTTCAAACAGTTGCTCAACATACAAATCTTCTTCATCGGGAACCACACGTGAAGAATTAGATGAAGGTCCGCTCGTTCCGGCCCCTGAGCTCCCACCCCACTCATGTCTCTGACGGGATAAAACAATTAAATCCTCATTTGTAAATTCATTTACATTCTCGCTGTCCTGAACTACCGATTGAATTATGTGCGTCTTAGTGATGTCATGATGATGAACAACTGTCTCGGGAATATTAGTGTCATCCTCGCGAGCTATCTCCACCGTATCCCAAAAATTATTTGCATTGTCATCAGCTCCATCCGAATGTTCATTTCTACCTTCTAAGTCGTCCTTCATCACTAAAGTCACGCAAATTGGTGTCATTTGCGTTTTGTTCAAATCATACAGATAACTCACGTCAATATCAGATGTAACATTTGCAGGTGGAATTGAAAATGGCAAATGCTCTTGGAATTGATATCTCAGTACCATATTGTATAGAGATAAATCGACGTTCAGCTTCTTCTGTATATCATGGTACAGTTCGTCGTACGATGTAGTCTCTGTTATATGTGTTGGCATATTACGTTGTCCGTCACTTGTCCATTTCCATGTCCATCGATTATTTTCATCCAACTCAAAATCACCAAAATAACAAACCGGGAGTATAATCCTCATATCTGTGTGGCATGACAAAATCGAATTTGTAAATATTTCAAATAGAAACTTATTAAAAAACAAAACAGCACCTAACAGTCTAACATTCCCAATTATTTGCATGTTAACAGCCAATTTTTTAGGTTGTTAACAGCCTTAAAATATAACCAATATTTTAGGCCGTTAACAGCTTAAAAAATCGGCTGTTAACAGCCTATTCTGGACTGTTAACAGCCCAAAATATGGGCTGTTAACACCCATATTTTGGGCTGTTAACAGCCTAAAATAGGCTGTTAGGCACAAACAGCCGATTATTTGGCTGTTTTGTTAGTCAATTTTTTAGGCTGTTAACCATTTTTTTGGACCTTTTCGTTGTTTTTCGTAACAGCCGTTAAGGCAAACAAATCGAAAAGTTATGCAGATGAATTCTTTTCCCATTATGCTTACAATAAATTATATACATTTGCTAAAAAAATTTATCTGCCAACTCCTACGTCGAATCCTAATTTATCAAGTAAAAAACATGCACATATTTAACGAAAACGAAATTAAACATATGTAAATGTACTTACTGATTTGAAGTAATTGACCGAAATTTTTTTTGTCTTCAGCTATGGATATTTTTGAGATTTTCAGAGTGTAGAAGATGAGAGAATTTTTATATGTATTTGAGCTGATTTTATAATGTTAAGTAGGGAGTGTTTGATTTTTATTTGTTAACTAAAAGGGCAGTGTTGTCTTTTTAACAATATCATATTTTGTAATTATATTATTCACTTAAGGGTAATTTTGTCTTTTAAACACCTTTAGGCCAATTTGAAGTTATTTACTTGTGAAAAAGTCAAAAGGAAATTATGGTCTTTTGACTAGGCCAATTTTAAAGTTACCCCTGAATAAGACTTATACCAAATTAATTTAATGGGTTAAAATTTTAATAGTCCATCGGGTGTTCAGGGATGACATGGATATAGCAGATAAGTAAAAACAGGAAAATGAATACAAAGATGTATATGGTATGATAGAGCAATAATGTTTTAGACTCTATTTAGGCAAAATGTGAATCTTGTCTTAAATTAAAATTTCCATGTCATGCGCAATAGAAGAAGCATAATTCGGTAACCCTAGTAATTTTAGGTAGATTTCAGCAATTATTAGTTCATTTCTTCTAGCAACATAGCCAGCTAAACATTTCCATAGATCTATTTTATATATATTTCAACAACTAATCAAATTTATGGAACAAAAAAATAAAAGCGCTGAAGAATAAAAATGTGGTCCGTGCTTTGGAAGATATCTGTCACATAAACAAAGTCCTTTTTATACTGATAACTTTGCAACTATTATTTGCATCATAGAAGCAGCAGCAATCAGATCTATGTTGCTCGGATTCGGGTGCGAGTGTCGGATACGGGTATATATCTAGGAGTCGGGCCCTTCTCATTTTAAAAATTAAGATACGTGGATACGGTTAAAAATTATCCGAATTTTGGATACGGGTACGGGGATACGTCTTACAAAATATATATTTTTTAAAGAAAATGACAATTATTTTATTTTATTGTAGTATAAGTATTTTTAGTTTTATAATTAATAATATTGAATTTGTGATTTTTAATTACTATATAAAATGTTGACATAAATAAAAATAAAAAATAAAATTTATCATAAAATTAATTTAAGCAATTAGATTATAATTTGAAATTAATTTAAATTTAAAGTCAAAATATTTTTTTTTTCCAAAAAATTCAAAGAAAAAAATCAATTTCAATGTCTTATATATTATTTAAAAATAATTATAAAGATATTAATTTAAATTTAATACAAAAAATATATATATAACATTAAGTTATTTTAATTACCAAATAAAAAGTTTACACAAATAAAATATAAAAAATAAAAATTTTAATACAAAAATAAATTAAAATTAAATAGGTTGGATCTTACAATTCATCCCAATAAAACAATAAAATTTTATCAACTCTAATTTTTACAAAGCCCATATAAAACATTAAAAAAGTGGTCCACGGCCCAATTAGGGCTTTCTTCCCCAGCTGCAACTGCTCGTCTTCTTTGTTTCATCTGCAACAATTTGTCTTTTCTTGTTTCTGTCTTTCTCTGCCTCAGCGAGTCTTCCTCTTCTCCCTTTTGCTGCCGTGTCCAAGTGTAAAGCCAAGGATCCGATCCATATCCCGTGTCGGTATCCGTGTCGTGTCGTGTCGACACGAATACTTCTCCATTTTTGGAGAGTCCGAGCAACATAGAATCAGATAACAAAAAGGAGCCTAGGACGCCTTTAACAAATGCATAGCCAGAATTGAAGTTGCCAGCCGTCACATGAATTTTTTTTGTTCCATTGCCTTTTTTGTCAATTACAAGTGTCTAGCAATATTCAATATTACTTCACAACCTTAATTTAGCAGGTTAGCATTTTCCATTAGGGGTGGGCGCGGGTCGGTTCGGTTCGATTTTTTTCGGTTCCAGAAATTTTCGGGTATTTAGTAAATGGAACCGTCGGATCCAGATATAATTTTGGAACCGTTCGAGTTCTGTTCGGTTCGGTTCTATTCGGTTCCGTACTATAATTAATTTTTTTAACATTTAGAATAATACTACATAAATACACATTAAAGTAAATACTAATAATAATAACAAAAAATAGATACAAATACCAAGTTCAATCTTTGCAACTAAACCTTAAACCCAACCATGAGTGGCTGAAATAGCAACTAAAACCTAGCCCAAGACTGAAACCAAACCCAATCTAAACTAAGTCCAATTGGAAACAAAAGTCAAACTATAAACCAGCCCAAAATTAAACTCATGTTAGATTAAAGAATATATAATGAGCACCAGTGCTCATCTTATCCTAAACATCGATGATGTGTCATATTAATTCATTGGTGAATAAAGATTTTGTGAGTTCCAATCCACCAATGAATTAATATTTAATATGGCACATCATCGGTGCTTATGATAAGATGAGCACCGGTGCTCACTAGATCATTTCTGTATATATATATATATATATAAGATTTGATCTCCTAAGCACCGTGCTTAGTGTATACTAAACACCATGCTTAGGTATCAATAAAACTACCCACTAATATAGTGTGCCACCTAAGCACGGTGCTTAACATAAACTAAACACGGTGCTTAGGAGATCAAATCTTATATATATATATATATAGGTCAAATAGTTAAACAAAAAATTGTTAATTTGTTTAAAAAAAATAAAATAAATTGATTTATCTAAAAAAAATTCGGTTCTTATTCGGTTCTTCGATTCTAGGTCGAGAACCGAGAACTGAACCAAAACATTTCGGTTCTTCGGGTTTTTAAGTTAAGAAAACCCGCTCGGTTCGGTTCGGACATTTTGCCCAGCCCTATTTTCCATAATGTAAAAGTAACATAAAAGTAGGGAACGGTAAGCTGGGAGAATCACCCATTTGAAAATTGCCAAGTATACATTGTGGCTGCAGATGTCGGCTTACCTAATAACGGCACTACCAAGTTCAATCTTTGCAACTAAACCTTAAACCCAACCATGAGTGGCTGAAATAGCAACTAAAACCTAGCCCAAGACTGAAACCAAACCCAATCTAAACTAAGTCCAATTGGAAACAAAAGCCAAACTATAAACCAGTCCAAAATTAAACTCGTGTTAGATTAAAGAATATATAATGAGCACCGTGCTCATCTTATCCTAAGCACCGATGATGTGTCATATTAATTCATTGGTAAATAAAAATTTTATGAGTTCCAATCCACCAATGAATTAATATTTAATATGGCACATCATCGGTGCTTATAATAAGATGAGCTCCGGTGCTCACTAGATCATTTCTATAAGATTTGATCTCCTAAGCACCTTGCTTAGTGTATACTAAGCACCATGCTTAGGTATCAATAAAACTACCCACTAATGTAGTGTGCCACCTAAGCACGGTGCTTAACATAAACTAAACAAGGTGCTTATATATATATATATATATATATATATATATATATATATATATATAGGTCAAATAGTTAAACAAAAAATTGTTAATTTGTTTAAAAAAAATAAAATAAATTGATTTATCTAAAAAAAATTCGGTTCTTATTCGGTTTTTCGGTTCTAGGTCGAGAACCGAGAACCGAACCAAAATATTTCGGTTTTTCGGTTCTCGATTCTTTGGGTTTTTAAGTTAAGAAAGCCCGCTCGGTTCGGTTTGGTTCCGGTTCTGTTCGGACATTTTGTCGAACCCTGTTTTCCATAATGTAAAAGTAACATAAAAGTAGGGAACGGTAAGCTGGGAGAATCACCCATTTGAAAATTGCCAAGTATACATTGTGGCTGCAGATGTCGGCTTACCTAATAACAGCACTACCAAAGTTAAAAAAAAAAATTAATAATAATAGCACTACCCTTGCATGTTGTGATCATTTCTTTACATATTAATTGTAGGCATTTTAGCAGCCAAACCGAAATGCATTTGGATATCCAACACAACAATTATGTTCACTATGTTCATGGGGCAAATCTTGGAACTTTTTAAAACTATTTCAAAATTCTGCATACTGTGTTGCATTGTTGCTTACCGTAAATAAACAAGCGATTCACAAATCCATAAAATGCAGTAATATAAATTACAGTAAATTCATCAGCCATTGCTGTCTAAACAATTTCAATACTGAGAATCACCCATTTTAGTATACTAATACCTTAAATTCACTCAAACCAACTGTCCATCACTTACTGTGTAGATACCATGTAAATCAATATAGAGGTTTCATAACACATAAACAACTCAGACAACATTGCCCAAGAGCAAGCTGGTATTTATACATAACATTTTCTTTTATTTTTTATGCTATTTAAGCCTAATTTCACAGTATTTGCACACGTGTAGGTTCTCAGAGAATTGGTGCCACAATACATTAATTAACAAGCAAAATCTAGAACTTAAATCTGGCATAAGAAAAGTCGAAAAAACCAAATAAAAATTCAAAAACCTAACATTCATAAGAGTTATTCACCGAAATTGACTAGATAAAATAAAAAACAAGAGCTTCTCATGAACACAATGCCATAAAATCGGCACAATCAACCACGATGCCGCACAAAATAATAAAAAAATTAAAAACTTAACTCGAATTAGAAAAAAAAAAAAGCTAAATTCAAAGCCAAAAACATGAAATTCAGATGAGAAGAAAGCTTACAAGCTGCAGATCAACGATCCGGCAATCTGGAGGGCAAAATCTGAAAGTCACCAGAACAAATCAGAAGAAAATGGCCTAGACAGATAATTGAATCGAAGAGAAACAAAGCCCCTATTTCAATCTCCGTACTATAATTAATTTTTTTAACATTTAGAATAATACTACATAAATACACATTAAAGTAAATACTAATAATAATAACAAAAAATAGATACAAATACCAAGTTCAATCTTTGCAACTAAACCTTAAACCCAACCATGAGTGGCTGAAATAGCAACTAAAACCTAGCCCAAGACTGAAACCAAACCCAATCTAAACTAAGTCCAATTGGAAACAAAAGCCAAACTATAAACCAGCCCAAAATTAAACTCGTGTTAGATTAAAGAATATATAATGAGCACCAGTGCTCATCTTATCCTAAGCATCGATGATGTGTCATATTAATTCATTGGTGAATAAAAATTTTGTGAGTTCCAATCCACCAATGAATTAATATTTAATATGGCACATCATCGGTGCTTATGATAAGATGAGCACCGGTGCTCACTAGATCATTTCTGTATATATATATATATATAAGATTTGATCTCCTAAGCACCGTGCATAGTGTATACTAAGCACCACGCTTAGGTACCAATAAAACTACCCACTAATGTAGTGTGCCACCTAAGCACGGTGCTTAACATAAACTAAACACGGTGCTTATATGTATGTATATATATATATATATATATATATATATATATATATATGTGTGTGTGTGTGTGTCAAATAGTTAAACAAAAAACTGTTAATTTGTTTAAAAGAATTAAAAAAATTGATTTATCTAAAAAAAATTCGGTTCTTATTCGGTTTTTCGGTTCTAGGTCGAGAACCGAACCAAAACATTTCGGTTCTTCGGTTCTCGGTTCTTCGGGTTTTTAAGTTAAGAAAGCCCGCTCGGTTCGGTTTGGTTCCGGTTCTGTTCGGACATTTTGCCCAACCCTATTTTCCATAATGTAAAAGTAACATAAAAGTAGGGAACGGTAAGCTGGGAGAATCACCCATTTGAAAATTGCCAAGTATACATTGTGGCTGCAGATGTCGGCTTACCTAATAACAACACTACCAAAGTTAAAAAAAAAAATTAATAATAATAGCACTACCCTTGCATGTTGTGATCATTTGTTTATATATTAATTGTAGGCATTTTAGCAGCCAAACCGAAATGCATTTGGATATCCAACACAACAATTATGTTCACTATGTTCATGGGGCAAATCTTGGAACTTTTTAAAACTATTTCAAAATTCTGCATACTGTGTTGCATTATTACTTACCGTAAATAAACAAGCGATTCACAAATCCATAAAATGCAGTAAATTCATCAGCCATTGCTGTCTAAACAATTTCAATACTGAGAATCACCCATTTTAGTATACTAATACCTTAAATTCACTCAAACCAACTGTCCATCACTTACTGTGTAGATACCATGTAAATCAATATAGAGGTTTCATAACACATAAACAACTCAGACAACATTGCCCAAGAGCAAGCTGGTATTTATACATAACATTTTCTTTTATTTTTTATGCTATTTAAGCCTAATTTCATAGTATTTGCACACGTGTAGGTTCTCAGAGAATTGATGCCACAATACATTAATTAACAAGCAAAATCTAGAACTTAAATCTGGCATAAGAAAAGTCGAAAAAACCAAATAAAAATTCAAAAACCTAACATTCGTAAGAGTTTTTCACCGAAATGGACTAGATAAAACAAAAAACAAGAGCTTCTCATGAACACAACGCCATAAAATCGGCACAATCAACCACGATGCCGCACAAAATAATAAAAAAATTAAAAACTTTACTCGAATTAGAAAAAAAAGAAAAAGCTAAATTCAAAGCCAAAAACATGAAATTCAGATGAGAAGAAAGCTTACAAGCTGCAGATCAACGATCCGACAATCTGGAGGGCGAAATCTGAAAGTCACCAGAACAAATCAGAAGAAAATGGCCTAGACAGATAATTGAATCGAAGAGAAACAAAGCCCCTGTTTCAATCTCCGTACTATAATTAATTTTTTTTAACATTTAGAATAATACTACATAAATACACATTAAAGTAAATACTAATAATAATAACAAAAAATAGATACAAATACCAAGTTCAATCTTTGCAACTAAACCTTAAACCCAACCATGAGTGGCTGAAATAGCAACTAAAACCTAGCCCAAGACTGAAACCAAGCCCAATCTAAACTAAGTCCAATTGGAAACAAAAGCCAAACTATAAACCAGCCCAAAATTAAACTCGTGTTAGATTAAATAATATATAATGAGCACCAGTGCTCATCTTATCCTAAGCATCGATGATGTGTCATATTAATTCATTGGTGAATAAAGATTTTGTGAGTTCCAATCCACCAATGAATTAATATTTAATATGGCACATCATCGGTGCTTATGATAAGATGAGCACCGGTGCTCACTAGATCATTTCTGTATATATATATATATATATATATAAGATTTGATCTCCTAAGCACCGTGCTTAGTGTATACTAAACACCATGCTTAGGTATCAATAAAACTACCCACTAATGTAGTGTGCCACCTAAGCGCGGTGCTTAACATAAACTAAACACAGTGCTTATATATATATATATATAGGTCAAATAGTTAAACAAAAAATTGTTAATTTGTTTAAAAATAAATAAATAAATTGATTTATCTAAAAAAAATTCGATTCTTATTCGGATTTTCGATTCTAGGTCGAGAACCGAGAACCGAACCAAACATTTCGGTTCTTCGGTTCTCGGTTCTTCAGGTTTTTAAGTTAAGAAAACCTGCTCAGTTCGGTTCTGGTTCGGTTCGGACATTTTGCTCAGCGCTATTTTCCATAATGTAAAAGTAACATAAAAGTAGGGAACGGTAAGCCGGGAGAATCACTCATTTGAAAATTGCCAAGTATACATTGTGGCTGCAGATGTCGGCTTACCTAATAACGGCACTACCAAAGTTCAAAAAAAAAAAAAATAATAATAATAATAGCACTACCCTTTCATGTTGTGATCATTTGTTTACATATTAATTGTAGGCATTTTAGCAGCCAAACCGAAATGCTTTTGGATATCCAACACAACAATTATGTTCACTATGTTCATGGGGCAAATCTTGGAACTTTTTAAAACTATTTCAAAATTCTGCATACTGTGTTGCATTATTGCTTACCGTAAATAAACAAGCGATTCACAAATCCATAAAATGCAGTAATATAAATTACAGTAAATTCATCAGCCATTGCAGTCTAAACAATTTCAATATTGAGAATCACCCATTTTAGTATACTAATACCTTAAATTCACTCAAACCAACTGTCCATCACTTACTGTGTAGATACCATGTAAATCAATATAGATGTTTCATAACACATAAACAACTCAGACAACATTGCCCAAGAGCAAGTTGGTATTTATACATAACATTTTCTTTTATTTTTTATGCTATTTAAGCCTAATTTCACAGTATTTGCACGCGTGTAGGTTTTCAGAGAATTGGTGCCACAATACATTAATTAACAAGCAAAATCTAGAACTTAAATATGGCATAAGAAAAGTCGAAAAAACCAAATAGAAATTCAAAAACCTAACATTCATAAGAGTTATTCACCGAAATTGACTAGATAAAACAAAAAACAAGAGCTTCTCATGAACACAGCGCCATAAAATCGGCACAATCAACCACGATGCAACACAAAATAATAAAAAAAATTAAAAACTTAACTCGAATTAGAAAAAAAAAAAAAGAAGCTAAATTCAAAGCCAAAAACATGAAATTCAGATGAGAAGAAAGCTTACAAGCTGCAGATCAACGATCCGGCAATCTGGAGGGCGAAATCTGAAAGTCACCAGAACAAATCAGAAGAAAATGGCCTAGACAGATAATTGAATCGAAGAGAAACAAAGCCCCTGTTTCAATCCCATTTCTTCTATAACTATTTTTCTAAAAATTCATTTTCAACGGTTCTCGTTTGCGCTACATTAATATCAAAGAATGTATTCTGAAATAGTGGATTGATGGAGAACATGTGGATGAAAAAGAAACAAATGTTATTGACGCGAACGAAAATAATATTTTATTAAAAAATATGTGGTTAAAAATGAATAGAAGAATAAAAATAAAAATTTTAATATGTACCAAACATGGGCTAAATCCAATTTTTTTTTTTTTTTTTGCCTTTTTAATTATGTAATCCTGAAAAATCTCTAATCATCAAGATCATATGAATACACAAATCAATTTTCATTTTCATACAAAAGATTGTCTAATAAATAATATAATGATTTACTAAATTAATTGCAGCAACACACCCCCACAATAAAAAAAAAATTGAAAAATGCAAAACTTTTTCAGACCACTTTTACAAGCAATCATTACTTGTTTAATACTCTATAAATGTTTCTTAGATTTTTCTCTATTTGTGAAGAACACAAATAATTCATCAAACAATCAACGTGAAAAAAGAGTATAGAGACTTTTCAAGTGACTGGCCATTTTTTATTTTTTATTTTTTGAAAAAATCTTCTCCATTGACGTGATGAAATGTAGCGTTCGATTGCTGTGGCATTGTGTAAATCGAAAATGAGTAAAAGAAAATTTTCAAATGAATGGAATGTACATCCATTAATTAAGTGGTAATTGTGTCAAATAGCCTATTTCATAATATACTTTGGAAATTTAGCCTTTGACCTGAATAATATTTTTAAAATAAATATTTTAAATCATAATATATAAACTATCAAATATACCCTTATTCAACATCACTATAAAACATAATTTCCCCTTTTCTCAAATCAATTGAATTCCCCAAAATCTTAAATTTAATATCTTTCTTCTCTCTTCCTGGTCCTCAAACCATTCTTATTTTCTTTTCGTGATTTTTTCATCTTCAAATCCTTCTACCATTCAAAATTAGTTGTCTGTTTTCTTGAGCAAAAGGATGAATTTGGTATGAAGGTTTCATCAATCTCCCAAGATTGATAGAACTGAAACTCGTGAAAAAGTACACATACGTGAACAATCACTTCTAAGAACCAATTTCATAGTGGGTTATCCTCAGATATGAATGTTTCCTCAATTTTTCACTTTTACTACGATTTTATGTGAAAATTTCTAGAGAAATTAGTGCCGCAAGAATTATACAGATAGAGTAGACTTGTTTAGACCTTTATTTTATTCATGTTTCTTGTATGTAGTGATTAAATTTTGAAATTCAAATTTCTCTTCATATTTTTTTATTGTTGTTTTGAATTACGCGAAAATTTACTTACAAATTCAACTTTCTTCTTGTAACTACAAATTTGAAAACATGTTATTTCTTTGTTTTATTCTTCATTATGTAGATTTATAAGCAAATTGGCAATACCAATATATATGTATGTATGTATGTATGTATGTATGTATAGCACCATAGGTAATTTCGAACTTGATTTATGTCTATTTTTGTAAGCAGACTTGGGGTGGTACAAAGCACTATAGGTAATTTCGAATTTGATTTATGTCTTGAGGCTACACACACGCTTATGCATTTTCACGAAAATTAGACTTGCTCCTATAAAGAAATTACATAATGAAATTGTGGCAAATTGCAACAAGTAAATTATTGTTTTTTTTTCCCCAAAAAATGAAATACCACAATTGTCTTCTAGTTAAGTTCCACTTATGGTTTGAGTGGTTTTTGCTTCTAGACTAAAAAATATATATTTCCCAGCAAGTGTTGAGCTGATAATTGGAAGCAAAGATGACAATTTAATAAAAAAACTGCTATAGGTTATTAAACATTTAAGTATCTGCTTTCTGAAAAATATTTAAATGTCTTGTAATGTTAGTGTTATGAAATAGATATTCTGTGATATCCTTGAAGTCTTAGCAAATTGATACTATTTTGTGTTATTAACCAAGTGTCTTTTTTAATGTTTTGGACTTTATTGATTATGCAGAGAGATAAGATATGAGATTTTGAGTTCATTCTTTTTCTTAAAGTTCCACGAAATAGTTACTCTTAACGATTCTTTGATGAACACTTATATTGTATTATGCTATTTGCTTGTTATTAAGACATAGATGAGTTACTTTGTCTCCTATAACGTGGCTTTCCCTAGTGAGATGTGTTGGATTCAAGAGGTTTGCATGAAATGGAATATGGTAGAGTAATAAAAGATCGTGATTTTTTACCGTAACTAATATATGGTAGTATTTTACACGTTTTTCCATGATGAAAATTGCATTTACTTGGTTGAGCTTGTGATAATTGATATGTTAGTTGCTGAATCTTCCATTTTGGCACCCTGAGATTTATCTGGTTCTGAAAATGGCACCCTGTCGTTTATGAAATTCTGAAAAAATGTCACCTTGTCGTTTATCTGTTTTTGAAAATGAATTGTACTAAGTATCACTGAACATTACTGTAAATTCTTCATATTTGTTCATTGATATAGAAATGGAACACTCATTTGAGTTTGTGATTCCCGCTAAAGATAGAATTAAAGATAGATCTTCACAGAAGTGCTCCCTTCAAAAACTTGATTATGTTCGAGAGATGTTAGATGATGTTCACCAAGAAATGCTTCCGGAATCTTGTTTTTGACAAATATATCAAATGAAACGTTTATATTTTTCAACCCAAGTAGTCCACCAACTTGTAATGAGGAGGATTATAACCACAAAAACAAAATGAGATTTGGTTTTCAATTGGTGGTAAACCAACAAGATCTTTATTATACGAGTTCACATTGACAATGTGATTGAGAGCTAGTGAGGAGCCTTCATTGGAGTCCCATATTGAAACTTATATCTTATGATATGGTTGAATGTTGAAGGATACAACTAGCTGTTGAAGTTTTTGCTATTCATTTTGATCCATAATTGTTTTCTTTGTATTTTTTTCAACTTTATGTGGTCGGAAGACATATGACTTATATGCTAATTTTGTCTAGATGGTTGTGTTTTATATGATTTAGTTGAAAAACAAGAGCATGAATGCTGATTTTGTCTAGTTAGTGTTGGTTTTTATGATTGATTGAGATGTTTTCCATTGTATGAATATTTTATTCAAACATTGAAACAGTCAGGGTTGAAACGAAGTTGCAGTTTTTATGACAGCATGTATATTTATGTGATGGAAAAACAGATTGTATTATTAATACGCAAATTCACCCAATCTAAACAACGGCAGTTATACATTTAAAACGACAACATGCCGTTTTGGGGTCACGAGGTCTCGATTTCACTACCAAACAAGTATTGGAATATCATAGATGACTTGTCCGGGCTGAATGAGCGAAAATAATGTGAACTGAACGCTAAATTAGAAAAATGGCAATCATACGATTAGAACATTCATGTGCCATTTTATGTGATTGGTCAATTTCAGTGGGAGATGTGCTATGTTAATGTTTTGCATACCCTAAACGGAAGTCAAACTTGTAAAATGATAATATGTCGTTTTGGGTAACAGGGTCTCGATTTCACTTGAACATATTGAACAATCACATGTGCTATGTTTTTGTATACTCTAGCCCCTAAATGGCACACTTAGGTGTAAAATGACAACATGCCATTTTGGGTCAAAGGGATCCAAATTCACTCCAAAATTAGTAAAGTAGTGTTTCGAACATCATATAAGAATTGTACACGTTGAACAATTACATGTTTTTCTGTTTTGTAAACCCTATACCCTAAAACCTAAACCTTAAACGGCAACCTTTCGTTTAAATGATCAGATACCATTTAGGGTTACGGGAAATTGATTTCACTTCGAAACTAGTAAAACAGTGTTTGAAATATCATACATGGCTAGTAAACATTGAATGACTACACATACTTGCTACTTTCGTTTTTCTTTATTGTCAAGTGTAATGTAGTTTACTACCAAATTATGGAGTAGCGCACTATAGTTTGAACAAATGTGTCGACCGCAATATTGAAATATAGTTAAAACTTTCATTTTTAAACTTTAATGTGGTTATGAGCGTAAATGAATCAAAACGAACACTGAATGAATAGTGTTAGATTTTAGTTGATTTTGTAATTGGCAAATTCTATGAACAAAAGGACTTAAATTGATAGAGTGTAAATATTCAAGGAGTAATGTGTAAATTGTTTAAAAGTTAGTTAAATAGGTCCAGGGTTTCGAGTTTGAAACAAAGATGAAAACGACGCAGATTTTCGCTAGACTGTCGCCAAGGGTTGGCTCGAGCTACAAAAGCAGAAATATCGTCGCTAGACCATTGCCCCTCCTTCGCTCGAGCGACACACTATTGCTCGACTGTCGCTGGCTTCTCGCTCGAGCGACAGGTTTATACGGAAAATTTTTATTTCGCGTTTTAAAGGCTTTTCTTCTCAGCCCATTTGTTTTCTACCCTACCTATATATATTCTAAAGCCACAGAACAAGGATTCTTAAGGTTGAACAATCAGCAAACACTGTGATGTCAATATTCTTTCATTTCCATAGCTTTCAACATTCGTGTTTCCTTGAGATTCGTTCTTGGTAGTGAGAAAAACATCATATTCTTAATACAGATACCAAACCACTTCTTCCTACATATTTGTCAGAGTTGCTGAAGATCGAGGAAGGCAACTGAAATCCCAGTTGGTGAAGAACGGGCTGTTCTTCAGTTTCCACAGGAGATAAATAATTCCATAAAGTTGGGAGTTTCTGCAGGAGGGAAGAATCCATGAGAGCTTTGAAAATTGCAATTGGAATTGGTGTAGGAGCACAAAATTCATGAGAACTGTCGAAATTGCAGTTAGGAGATCAGTTAGTACGTGTCGTCATCTAGTCTGGTAGATCATAAGTCACGAATCGTTTATAGTGGATTGTTGACTAGTAAAGTGCCCGGAGCTTTTACCCAATTATGGTTTCTCTGTTATTACTTAATGTTTATATGAATTGCGGTATTTAAACATATGATTAATTGACTTGATTGAATAACTATCTAGAGATAATTAATTGGTGACTTGTTGCTAATTAATTAATAATTTTAATTCCGCATAAAATACATATTCACCCCCCTCTACTTATTGTTAGGGTCGAACTACGTAAATTTCAAATAGAAACGTCAGCCATATATTTAAAACAACCATATGTCGTTTTGAGTCGCAGGGTATCGATTTTACTCAAAAACTAGTCGATCATAATTTGAAACATCTTAGAAGACTTGTACATATTGAATTAGCTAATTTATTGAGTATTTTATCTCATAGTTAGAATATAATGGAATTTGTATTACTTACGTTTATTCATAGTGAAGTAGAGTGTAAGTTACTCACGGAACAATATTGTTGGTCACTATCGGATGAACTTTTTATCTAACTTGCTGTTCAAATATGGTAAAAACTTGAATTTGTTAAACATAAACCCTAAACCCTAAACAGCAACCCTCCGTTTATTAAAACGACACTTACCTGTTTAAAAAAACAGCATACCATTTTGCCATTGATTTTAAATTGGGAGTGAAAAGTGAGAATTCATGTTATGGGATTTTGGTAAATTTTGGTTTGAAATTGGACATTTTAGACATTTCAAATGTAGGGTATTTATAAATTTTAATACATGATAAAATAGATTAAAGGTTATTTTACCAAACATTATTCACTATAGGCTATTTTACCAAATATTATTGTTGATTAGGCTTTTTAAGCAAATTCTCCCATAATTAATAGGTTGTCTCCAATGAATACAAATTTAGGGTCTTCACTAATTAATATATATAAAAAAATAAAATAAAAAATTAAGTTATGTTTTGATTCTGGCTTTTGTTCTTGATTCTAGAATTAGAATTGAACCAGAATCAAATCAAATAGTTCTTGATTTAAAGAATCAAAATCATTAATTTTTTTTTGTAGAATCGATTTGAACCGCCTAATTTGGTTTGGTTCGATTTTG